>SNQJ01S0173519.1:4640-20171 GCA_010110895.2 Picea sitchensis | reverse complement strand
TAGTTGAAACCTGATGCTACAGATCAAATGCAACTAACGGTTCACCCATCTGAGTCCCAGTTTGAGTTTTATCGCGAGTTTCAATTAGCCTCTTCAAGCCATTCAGGGACATGTGGCCAATTTGGTCCCAGGGCATAAAATCCAAACCGAGTGGCACAACGGAGTTCCATAAGCTCCCACAATTCTGTTTGGCCAAGGACCATGCGACTACACTACTCACAAGTTCCCGACACAATATTCTTGAAAATCGACCTCATCTTAAAAAATTGCACTATGCCTCATTCACCAAAATCCTAGTGTCGAAGATACTTCAAGATACAGTTTTCTGGTGGAAAAAATGATAGTGGAGGGGACTCCTAGTTGAAACCCAGTGCTCCAGATCCAATTCAACTGACAATTCACCCATCCGAGTCTCGATTTGAGTTTTATCGCGAGTTGCAACTCCCCTCTACAAGCCATTTAGGGACATGTGGCCAATTTGGTCTGGGGGCATAAAATCCAAACCGAGTTGCATACCGGAGTTTCGTAAGCCTCCACAAGTCTATTTGGACAAGGACCATGCGACTACACTACCCAAACATGTTCGACACAGTGTTCTCGAAAGTAGACCTCCTCTTCAAAAATTGCACTATGCCTTATTGACCAAACCCCTAGTGTCGGAGATACTCCAAGAAACGATTTTCCGGTGGAGAAAATGACAACAGAGGGGCCATCCTAGTTGAAACTCGGTGCTATGGATCTAATGCAACTGGCAATTTACCCATCTGAGTCTCTATTTGAGTTTTATCGTGAGTTACAACTCGCCTCTTCAAGCCATTCAAGGACATGTGGCCAATTTGGTCCAGGGGCGTAAAATCCAAACAGAGCGGAATAACGGAGTTTCGTAAGCTCCCAAAATTCTATTTGTCCAAGCACCACACAAATACACTACCCACAAATTCCTAACACAGTTTTATTGAAAATCGACCTCCTCTTAGAAAATTGCACTATGCCCCATTGACCAAAACCCTAGTGCCGAACATACTCCAAGATACAGTTTTTTGGTGGAAAAAATGACAGTGGAGGTCCCCCTTAGTTGAAACCCGATTCTTTGGATCCAATTCAAATGACGAGTCTCCCACACGAGTCCTGATTTGAGTTTTATCGTGAGTTGCAACTCGCCTCTTCAAGCCATTCAGGGACATGTGGCCAATTTGGTCCAGGGCATAAAATCCAAACCGAGTGGCATAGCGGAGTTTCATAAGCTCTTACAAGTCTATTTGGCCAAGGAACACATGAATACACTACCCAAAAATTCCCGACATAGTGTTCTTGAAAATCGACCTCCTCTTCAAAAATTGCACTATGCCTAATTGACCAAAACCCTAGTTCTAGAGATATTCCAAGATACAGTTTTCCAGTGGAAAAAATGACAGCGAAGGGCCCCCTCTAGTTGAAACCCAGTACTTCAGATCCAATTCCACTGATGGTTCTCCCATCTGAGTCTCGTTTTGAGTTTTATCGCGAGTTGCAACTCACCTCTTCAAGCCATTTAGGGACATGTGGACAATTTGGTCCAGGGGGCATGAAATCCAAATCGAGCAGAATAACGGATTTATGTAAGCTCCCACAAGTTTATTTTTCTAAGGACCATGCAACTACACTACCCAAAAATGCCCGACATATTGTTCTTAAAAATCGACCTCATCTTCAAAAATTGCACTATCCCTCATTGACCAAAACCCTAGTGCCAAAGATACTCCAAGATACGGTTTTTTGGTGGACAAAATGAGAGTGCAGGCCCCCCCCTAGTTGAAACCCGGTGCTCCAGATCTAGTGCAACTGACAATTCTCCAATCTGAGTCCCGACTTGAGTTTTATTGTGAGTTGCAACTCACCTCTTCAAGCCATTCAGGGACATGTGGCCAATTTGGTCTGGGGGCATAAAATCCAAACCAAGTGACAAAACAAAGTTTCATAAGGTCCCACAAGTCTATTTTTCCAAATACCATGCGACTACACTACCCACAAATTCCTGACACAGTGTTATTGAAAATCAACCTCCTCTTAAAAAATTGCACTATTCCTCATTGACCAAAACATTGGAATTCTCATGCAAGTATTTTTATATAATAAATATGGGATGACAAGTTGTAGAATTACATTCTTAATGAATCCTTTGATGGCATGGAAATTGAATGCAAGGAAAGGCATGGCAAGTGAAGGCAAGGCATGAAAAGTGAAGACATGTCATGGAAAGACATGGTATGGAAAGACAAGACATGGCAAGTGAAGGAACGAAAGGCATGACAAGGCATGGCATGGAAATGAATGGCATGGTATGGAAATGAATGACATGGAAAATTCAAGGCATGGAAAATGAATGCAAGGCAAGGCATGGAATGGCATGGCATGGAATGGCATGGCATGGAATGATATGGAAATGCATGGTATGGAAATACAAGACCTGAAAAGTGAAGGCAAGACAATGAATGGAAATGCATGGCATGGAAAGGAATGACATGGTATGGAAAGGCATGGCATGGAAAAGGAAAGGCATGGCAAGTGAATGCAAGGTAAGGCATAGAATAGCATGGCATGGCATGACATAAAAATGAATAGTATGTAAAGGCATGGTATGGAAAGACAAGATATGGCAAGTGAAGGCAAGGTAAGGCATGGAAAGGTATGGCATGTCAAGGGATACCATACCATACCATACTTTACCAATGCCAATGCATACCATACCAATGCAATGTATACCATACAAAGGAAAGTCATACCGTACCATAACATACCAATGCCAATGCATACCATACCATGCCAATGCATACCATACCATACCATACCAATGCCAATGCCAATGCATACTATACCATACCATACCATACCATTTCCAATTCATACCATACCAATGCATACCATACCAAGTCAAGGAACAACGTACCATACCATACCATTGTCAATGCATACCATACAATACCATACCATACCATACCATTGCCAATGCATACCATACAATGGAAAGGCATTGCATACCATTGCCATTTCCAATAAAATGGAAAGGCATTGCATACCATTTCCATTGCCAATGCATACCATTGTCAATTCATACCATACTATACCATACCATTTCCAATGCATACCATACACAGAAATGGAAATGCATACCATACAAATACAAGGCAATGGAAATGCATACCATACCATACAAGGCAATGGCAAGGAAATGCATACCATACCAATGCATACCAATGGTAATGCCAATGCCAATGCATGCCAATGCCAATGCCAATGCCATTGCCAATGCATACCAATACCAATGCCAATGCTAATGCTAATGCATACCATGCCAATGCCAATGCCAATGCCAATGCTAATGCATACCATGCCAATGCCAATGCATACCAATGCCAATGCCAATGCCAATGCATACAAATGGTATGCATACCATTGTGATACCATGATATGCAATGGTATGTAATGATATGCAAAGGAAATACCATTTCCTATGCATACCAATGGTATGCATAGGCATTGGTATTGCCTTTGCATACCATTTCATACCATTGCATAGTATTGCAATGATATGCAAAGGCAATACCAATGTCTATGCATACCATTGGTATGCATAGGAAATTGTATTGTCATTGAATACCATTGGATACCAATGGTATGCATACCATTGTGATATGATGGTATGCATACCAATGGCATACATACCATTGCAATACCATGGTATGCATACAATTGCAATACCATGGTATGCATACTTGAGAATCCATGAGAAAACTACCACTAAAACCACAAGACAACTAAAACCCTTGTATGTATACTATGGTATACATACCATGGTATGGAACCAATGGTATGAAATGGTATGCATAGGCAATGGTATTGTCGTTGCATACCATGTAAATGGTATTGAAATGGTATGCAATGGTATGCAAAGGTAATACCATTGCCTATGCAAACCATTGCATACCATTGCAATGGTATGCATAGGCAATGGTATTTCCTTTGCATACCATTGCATACCTTTGCAATACCATTTCCACCATATGCAACAACAATACCATTACCTATGCATACCATTGCAATACCATGGTATGCATACAATTGCAATACCATGGTATGCAATGGTATGCATACTTGAGAATCCATGAGAAAACTACCATTAAAACCACAAGACAACTAAAACCCTTGTATGCATACTATGGTATACATACCATGGTATGGAACCAATGGTATGAAATGGTATGCATAGGCAATGGTATTGTCATTGCATACCATGGAAATGGTATTGAAATGGTATGCAATGGTATGCAAAGGTAATATCATTGCCTATGCAAACCATTGCATACCATTGCAATGGTATGCATAGGCAATGGTATTCCTTTGCATACCATTGCATACCTTTGCAATACCATTTCCACCGTATGCAACAACAATACCATTACCTATGCATACCATTGAAATACCATGCAATGGTATGTAATTCTATGCAAATACAATACCATTTCCTATGCATACCAATGGTATGCATAGACATTGGTATTGCCTTTGCATACCATTGCATACCATTACAAGGTATTGGTATGCAATAGTATGTCAACCTAGGGTTTTGGTTTTATTTATGAATTATTGTGCACTATATATGTAGGCTACACTTCCAAATTTCATGGTTTGTCTAATGCGTAGTTGTAGTTTCAACAATCACACTTACAAACAATGGAATGGACAACCACACAATCATTGACAAGGAGATAATCAATCACACCAACATTGAAAGTAGAGTGCATGAAAGTAAATTGGCAAGAAAGTTAAGTGCAAGAAATTAAATTTTGCACCATGCATTGACATGAAAGTATAATGTTGGAAAGTAAATCACACTACACATTGACAACAAAGTAAATTTCACACCACATTGACATGAAAATAAAGTGCTGGAAATTAAATCATACCACACATTGACATGAAAGTAAATTGCAGGAAAGTAAATCACACCACACATTGATAGGAAAGTAAAATGCAAGAAAGTAAATTGAAATGATTAACTAATTTCAACTGTAATCATTGCCCATAACCCTTCAAAACCTAATATACTTAATTGAATTAAATGCAATCCTATAGACATGAATCTATTCTATAAATTAAATGCAACTTTACAAAATTTAATATAACTTATCAAGATTATTGAAATCTACAAAAATAAATATAATTCATCAAAGTAAGGGTAATCCTAATTATAATCCTACATAAATGTTATAAAAAATAAATATAATCTAGAAAATAAATGCAATCCTACAAAAATGAATAATTGCATAAATAAATAAAACCACACAACAAGAAATGAAAAACTAATTAAAATACACAACATTATGGTCTATTGGAGTGGGATCTGCCTCCATAGAATAGCGTGCTGATATTAACTTATATCACTATTAAAAACATACAAAATAAATAATAATGAAACTAATACTTATATTAAAGAATAACTCTTACAATCCAAGCTCAGAGAAAGAGCTCATTTCTTCCCAAGCATCCATTTTATACATGAGCTTGCTAAAAAAAAACCAGATGTATGAATATAGATCCACTTGAGATTAATGAATCTTGAGTGGTTACAACCATTTTACAATCTCTATAGAATATATAAAATGATTTTCAATTTTCTTGCTAATTCCCAATGGGTTTTTGAATGCCTTTGATTGTGAAATTCGTAATAATCAATGTGGGTTATAACAACTTGCCAAAAATATGTTCAAAATAATTATTAATGGTGTTTGGATCCCTAGATCCTTGACATATACATGGGAGATCTTTGAATATGTAATAAAAATGAATATGCACATGTGGGTACATAGAAATATGTCTTCCAATAATTAAAACTATAAAATATATGTTTTATTTTCTTCATGTTACTACGTTATTGGTGGTGGTCAATTCCCTCATATGTAACATGTTAAATCAACAACACATGGATCTACAAATGCTTTGCACCATTAACTCGAATTTTCTTTAAATTGGAGCTTACACACCCATAATATAAGATCTTGAATTAATATTCTATAACAACTTGTCTGAAAATAAGACATTACTCAGAAGTAAATACAAAATACACATTTCTCCTAATGTTAATCAAAATTTTGAATGAAATAGTAAAAAAATGCAATTGAAAACACCTAAAGTCTAAATTATGGTTTCGAGGATTAAAAATGATAAATATAGGGTTATGGATAGGCAAAAAGATATGTAAAGGATGACTAAAAGATGATGAAAATATGACAATTTTGATGCCCGTCATGTTTGGATGGAAATACTGATAAAGATACCATTCAATAGATAATATATGTTAAATAGTAGCAACATAGGGTGCAACAATAAATTCCACCATAGAGGCATTGAAACCTTGTAATATATCAAATCTTCTTATCCACAAACTAGGTAGTGCTACACCATTAGCGATTACCCTCAACTTAGTGCAATCCATTTCAAATCTCCATGAGTAGGATTATGCGAGATCTATTTTATTTATCGAATACTATTTTTTCATGAAGACCTAATCTATTTATCCCAAATTAATTTCTAGGCTAGATATGATCATCTATTTATTGTATCCCCATTGATTTTTCCTATGTGTATGCATTAGGTTTCTTTCTCAAAATCCACCGATGATTGTGTATAATACCCTACAAGTACCTATAACACAATCCCCCCCCCAAAAAAAAATAAAAAAAATAATACCTATATCCCTACTTCAATTAAAAAATACCTGTCACCCCTTAATATGAAACAATATATTGACTTCATTTTTCATAATTTTAAAACCCCTTTTATGAATGAACATGATATGATATTGGTCAACAAGTGAATCCCCTATGTGATATCCCAATATAGGGATATGCCACTATAGTAATATAGCCTTAGTGTTATACTATTTTCACCCTTTTTTAATCTAACACATGGTCATGCATTCACTAAGAAAGAGTTTACGTAAAGGGATATCTATTTGTAGACCTAGAAATGTAAGTTGTCTCAAGCCATAAATCTTTGTCCTTTAAATTTATGATCTTTTGGAAATTTTAAGAAAAAAAAATCTATTTATCTATGTATAAATCTTGTCTTTGCAATAATCTTTAGGCAAATGATCTACCCAATTACTAATTCCTATTTTCTTATCATTTAGACTCGAAGGCACTCTCATTAGGAGAAATGCAATATATTGTGATACCAAGGCTCAATACAATATAGGGGAATGATTACTATCCTTTAGGTAGAGATAAGCCCTTTCCTTATTGTACTCTATTTGAGAGGGTGAAGAAAGGGAATTTTCACATCTTGCTACTGATTAATTACTAATATCAATCCATTTTCCAATATACACTAAGCGTGGGCCTTCATTGATTCATTTTTCATAGATAATTCCTTCATTTGGAATGTTTTTGGATGGAAATAATGATAAAGATACCATTCCTTAGATGTGAACTAGTAGCAAGAGAGGGTGCAACGAAAAATTCCAACATAGAGGCATTGAAACATTGTAATATATTAAACTCTCTCATCCACGAACTAGGTAGTGCTGCACCATTAGCGACTACCCTGAACTTAGTGCAATCCCTTTCAAATATCCATGAGTGAGATGATTCGAGATCACTTTAATCTATTGAAGAATATCTTTTCATGTAGATATGATCTATTTATCCCAAATTAATTTCTTGGCTAGATATGATCATTTATTTAGTGTAGCCGCATTGATATTTCCTATGTGTAGGAGTCAAGTTTTTTTCTAAAAAAACCCCAACCAATGTGTATAACACTCTAGAAATCCCTATAACACAAATCCCCCCACATCCCCCAAAATACCTATATCCCTACTTCAATTAAATAATATGCCCCCCACCCCCCCTAATATGAANAAGATAGGATATTGGTCAACAACTGAAGCCCCCATGTGATATCCCAACATAGGGGTATGCCAATATAGTAAGATAGCCTTGAGTTTAAGGCCTTGGTGTTATACTACTTTCAACCCTCTTTTCAGTTTAATACATGGTCATGAATTCACTAAGAAGGGGTTTATGTATATGGATATCTATTTGTAGACCTAGAAAGGTAAGCTCCCTCAAGTCATAACTCTTTAGATCTCTAACTTGTGGACATTTCAAGAAAAAATATTTATCTATATATCTATTTATCAAATTTGTCTTTGCAATAATCTTTAGGCAAGTGATCTACCCAATAACCCATTCCTACTTTCTTATCATTTATACTTGAAGACACTCTCATTAGGATAAATGCAAGAGATTGTGATCCCAAGGCTCAATATAGTCTAGGGTCATTATTAAGAGATAAGACCTTTCTTTCTTATACTCTATCATTGTATTACTTTTTTTCATGTATCAATATAAACATCATTTTTCCTAAACAAAAAAAGATATTATGTTGTAAGAGGGGCATGTGGATCCTATGGGATATTCTTATAATATAAGGAATACACGTCGACGTCATGGTCGTTGCCTCATCCTTCTTTTATACGTTGACGACAACATTCTCACCGGGAATGATTCTTCTCTTTTATTCGATTTAATCAAGGTATTATTATCGCTTAGCGCTTGTGCTAAGGAGCTTGGCAACCAATTTGTCTCTTTCATCCGCTGCATTACTTTCGGGAATACACTAGAATACAAGTAGAAATATCATGATCTTAGTTGGTGCTATAATTTTTTTAAGTTCTACATTTAAAACTTAGCAAATTCGAGTTAATCCTATTTCAATATATAATTTTTCCACATGGTATTTTTTGTGTGGAAAAGATTCAATCAAACTCTATAACTTAGTCTTTATTATAGAGTTAATATTTCCTTGCACATATTGAAGTAAAATCTCTTATAATGGATAATAGGGTCCATGCCCATATGGATAGAAAAATTCCCTACTACAATGATATTGACAAGATTTTCTTCCATATGTCATGAGGTGATTATCATGCTGAATAGGTGATAATACTGTATATTTGAAATGGTGAAGAAGAGAAATTTGATCTCTCTACTGATAAATAATTCCAATTCATTTTCCATTATACACTAAGCCACGAGCTTTCATTGATTCATTTTTCATAGAGCATTCCTTCATTTGTCATGTGTTTGGATGGAAATAATGATAAAGCTACCATTCCTTAGATGTGAACTAGTATCAAGAGAGGGTACACCAATAAATTCCACCGTAGAGGCATTGAAACCTTGTAATATATCAAACCTTCTCATACATGAACTAGGTAGTGCTACACCATTAGCAACTATCTTGAAGTTAGTGAAGGTCCTTTGAAATTTCCATGAGTAAGATGATGCGAGATCTATTTTATCTATCAAAGATTATTTTTTCATGAAAATATTTATTTATTCCAAATTAATTTCTTGGTTAGATATGATCAGAGTAGCCCCATTGATATTTCTTCATGTAGGCATCATGTTTCTTTCTCAAAAACCACCCACTAATTGTATAATGCCCCCAAAATTTCTATAACAAAACCCTTATACAACCCCCAAAATACCTATATCACTACTTCAATTAAAGTATATCCCTCTTAGTATGAAACAATATATTGACTTCATTTTTCATAATTTTAAAATCATCCCGTCGAAAAGCCCTCTAATCTCTCTAGATGAAAACTTGAAAAAAGGTAAATGTTTTCAGCTGAAGAGATTTGATCATTCTAAATACTCGATGAGATATTAAAACAAGTAAAACAAATTTGTTAAATTTAATAAGAAAATGATTTATGGTAAAATGAGTTTTGAAATAAAAAACATACATTACCCACCACTCCTCTTAATCAAAATATTTTAATTATGGTTGAATATTTGACCCTTGGAGGCCACCACTAGTCCACTTAATCACAATATTAAAATGATAGTTGAATTCGTGTAAATGCTGTTATTGGACAGCAAAAGGTAGTTTCCAAATGATTTATCTTCAATTTTTTTTTATTACCGCTAATGCATAAAAAATTAAGTTTAATACATTAACCTAATTAATTGTTACACTCCCAATCAAAATATTGAAGATATCATATAGAAGAGGAAAATAGTCCCAAATCTCTTTTCATAATACAAGGGAATAAGGGTTTCCTAACACAGTGAAATACAATTTATGAAAGGTTATTAAGTGCATTCATTATCATGAAGGGAGATATATGAACATGATTGATAGAGAATGCATATTCACACTCCAGGATTTAGAGCAAATGAGGGAAAGTATATTAAGAAAATGTTATATAGAATTGCGCAGAACGTGAAACGACTTGTAGATCGACAAATTGTTCACAAGAAACAAAGAAAATAGGTGAGCCAGTAGGTAATTACAAGGAGGCAGAGAAAACAAAGGTAAGTAAGTTATGGAATTGTGTAATTGGCTAAAGTTCTACCTTTTGGGTTTTTTTTTTTGGTAGGAATTGGTCGGAATCTCAAGATGTAAATTTGGACAAAATTTCTATTTTTTGTTTTTTAAATTGTTTTTTTGAATGTACAAATGGATTTAGTTTGCTGAAAAACTCCTGGGACATTTAAATTATACAAACTTAGCCACTCAAATCTACAGATCCAACCATTCATCACCGAATTTCAAATCAAACAAAAAAAGTTACAAAAAAATCTCCAAAAAGTAGAACCTTTAAACTACTACCTTTATTACACGATTTCTCCTACAATTTTTTTTCAATTATAACGTGAGATGTAAATCAAAAGATTTGAACTGGATTTATTTGGGTGAGATGTAAATCAAAAGATTTGACATGTTTTTTGGTGAGATATAAATCAAAGATTTGATTTTTTTTCTTTTCTTTTCTCGGTCTATGGAGTTACAATTATTAACTATATCATACCAAAGAAATTAAAGACATCCTAACATAATTTAATAATTGCAGATAATACTAATCTAATTATGTGCTTGCCTTACCTAATGTTCTAAGATTCTAAAGTCCATTGATTATATATCTGATTTACTTGAAGATACAAGTTAATATAGATCAGATCGCAGTATATATATATATATATATATATATAACGAATTGAATGAAAGTCTATCAACAACGTGGGAGTCACAAGTTTCTAGAATGTTTTTTATTTACGATTCACGGAATTGATCATTATTGAGACTATCCTGGATATCACAATTTTACTGCTCCTATATTTGCTGTGGATTTGTTTCAACATTATCTTATTATTTCTTTTAATTCATTGTAAACGCCTGGAGGTGTACCTGTGCAGGCTTGAATCTATGTGTACCTGTGGTGGCTTCAATCTATGTTTATCTTGATGCTTTAAATAAAAGGATAAAATCAAAATCTGTATTCGCGTAGACAAGATCTGAAAAGTGAAAGAGACAATATCTAGTCATAGATTAGTTTTGTTGGCCATTGCGCATAGTTTAAGGCGGTTTGGTTGCCATGTAGCAGATCATGGCTATATCGAAAGTAACAAAGAGGCAGGTTCGATTTAGATACCTATGCAGGATTAATAATTAAATGACAATATATTGACTTTCACTCGGTGTATACTTGTTAACGACAGATACATTACACGAGAAAACAAAATAGGGTTGAAGGGAGTGAAGAACGAGTATTATAAATAATGAAGGCTACTGATCCATTTCATTCACATTCTCTTGTTCAAATTAACTACTGAGGTATGTTCTTTCAGCAACTATAGTGAGTTATACCCTGCAAGAATTAGTGAGTTATACCCTGCAACAATGGAGCTGCCTCGTGCCACGATGATTATGTATTTCTCTCTTGTGCTCGCCATTTTGCTTTCATTGAGCCTCACGATACTGAGCGATGTCTGCTATTCGGTGAACGCATCAATGGATCATGGCGCCGGCGGTGGTCACGTCGATGAAAAAGGTGACGGTCTTCGTGACGATGGTGGTGGACGCGGCGGAGAACGAGGTGGTCCGGGAGGAGGCGGAGGCGGTGGAGGGCCTGGCGGCGGTGGTCGGGGAGGAGGCCCTGGCGGCGGTGGTCCGGGAGGTGGAGGTGGAGGTGGTCGGGGAGGAGGTAGAGGCGGCGGTGGTGGTCCGGGAGGCAGCGGCGGAGGACGCGGGGGTCCTGGAGGAGGCGGTGGCGGCCATGGTCCGGGAGGAGGCGGTGGTCGGGGATGATGCGGTCCCGGCTACAGCAATGGACGGTAACTTGTGCTGGCATAGCTTCTTATGTATTCAGTGATTGTAATTATAATACGAAGAAAGCCATCGATTATAGAAAGATGGGTATTCTGCTACAGTGTTATACTAATAGGAAGGGTTGCAAATTGCATATCCCTGCCTTTTCTTTTCTGAAGTGTGTTTAAAAACCATAATATATTCCTGGCATGGCTGTTTTGCTATAATTTATTATCGATGTTTTAATCTAGTGGATGGTGTGTTATGCAATGAAGATCTGGTTATAAGTTTTGGGTATCCTCTCGGCCATTCAAATTTAGTGGAGGTCATTATAACTTCATTTGCTAAGAAAAACCCTAAAGTGTGCTGAAACGATGCACGTGAATACCGATCAATCCAATTCGAGTCCAACTATGCACAGCACCCTCAACTAAGAGAGAGGTGACACAGGGATGATGTAAGTGTAAAAGTCAGGAACTCTCAATTACAATGACACTTTCATCTTTATTGGGGCGAGGGAAATTTAGCCTCCATGTTCATTATTATGTTGATAGGTGTCCTTTTCTATTAGAATTGTTGGATTAATTTAATTTGATGGTCAGAAAGTGAAAATGTTGGTATATTCTTCGTCTTACATCCAAATCAATGAATAAAATTGTAATAACTAATTCCCTGTTTATCACATTTACTTTTTCACTTTTACTAAACATGATTAAAAAATTACTGTAACAATATATCAAAATTATTTATTTTATTTATATGAGATAGGCTGCAGATTACAAGCGCCACGTTTAAATTTATGGAAGACAGGTGCAGGCGGCTTCATAGTCCTGAAGCGTTTGGTTTCTGATGTTTTGGTTTCTATGGATACCAGGCGATGATGTAGGCAGGCCGCTTCATATTCCTGAAGCGTTTTGGTTTCTGATGTTTTGGTTTCTATGGATACGAATGCACAGGCGATGAGATGCTTCGCATTTATAAGCTACAGCGGGTTCTTGAGTGAGTCCAAAGATTAAGTATAAGCTACAGTTGTCACTGAAGGACAGAATGTGGTGGCCACATGCAAATCCGAATCTTGCAAATTGCTCTTTTGTACAGGTTATATTAAACCTTCTTCACACTGTATTTTGGTATCTATCACATTTTGTATTTTGGTATATATCACTGTACTTAGTTTTAGTTTGTGAATTACTGTATCTGATGAACGTTTCGTTTTCTGTGATTATTTGATCAATGGAAGCAGCTTCTTTGTGGACGGTGTGCCTATCCGAGTTTTTTCCAACAATGAGAAAAGAGGAGTGACATATCCTCGAACCCGCCCTATGGGCATCTTCTCCTCAATATGGAACGCAGACAATTGGGCTACTCAAGGTGGCCACGTAAAGAGGGATTGGAGCCACGCGCCCTTTATATCTACATACAAAAATTTCAACATTCATGGTTGCAGATACAGCACTAGGAGCTCATGCTTTTCGTGATGGGACCGGCTTGCCTACGCTTCACTTAACGCAAAGCAGAGGATGCAACTCAAGTGGGTACACAAAAAATAAATGATTTACGACTACTGCAGAGATTCAGTTTGATTTCCCACTCCTCCAGCAGAGTGTGCTTGAAGCGGGCTCTCCCACCGATATCATATTAACAAATATATATTTCTCCTTGTATAAGATTTTACGGCATTCCTGTACATTACTGATAGCTTGGATGGTGCAAATCTCTTAATTAATCGTTAATTACGTTGATTTTTCCGTGATCAGATGAAAGTTTATGTTTTGGTGGCGCAGCAGAAGCAGCCTGGGTGTGAGGGTGGGTATACATATCACTTAAAGCGCAGGACTAGATGAGAAATGGGACCCTTTCCGTCTCTCCTCGGCCTAGGAGATCAGATATTGGGTTTGAATATGTAGACATATTTTGGCTTGGCTTTGTAATGTATAAGAGACTTAGAGCATAATATGAAATAAAAAGATAAGAAGCATATAGGCTTTTGTGTGAATATTGTGCATTAAATGGTTAATTAAAAAGTGAAAAGTGTACAAAACGCTGAAAGGCAGATGATTAACACAATTTAGAATAAACTAAATAATGTATTAGCTGACTTTAAACTAGTAATGGTGAACCGAAAAAAAAATAGTATTTGTTTATATGAAGACAATATATTAAAGGATCTTCCCCGTGTTTAGAAAATGATTTAATAACGTGATTGCTTTAAAAAAAATGTAAAGACAATATACTCTGAAAATACCGTGTATAAAGGTGCGGAAATACAAGGTGACTAGTGTTCGGATTAAAAATAATATATGAATTGATCTTCTAGTGTTTAGAAAATAATTCAATACCAGCGATAGCTTTTAAAAAGGTGAAGACTATATTCTGAAATTATCATATTGAAAACAGATATTTATTTGTTTATTTTTTCAAATTTACCAAATCTCATTAAGAAATTACTGTGTGTGTAATTGATTGCTAAGTTTGTGTGATTAACAATGTACTATGTGATTAGAATAATGAAAAAAAGATATTTATTTGTTTACTTTTTCACATTTATCAAAATTTGATTAAGAAATTACTGTGTTGTGTAATTGATTGCTATGTTTATGTGATTAACAATGGAATATGTGATTAAAATAATGAAAAAAAAGATATTTATTTGTTTTTTACCAAAATCTGATTAAAAAATTACTATATTGTGTAATTGATTGCTACTTTTATGTAATTAACAGTGGAATATGTGATTAAAATAATGTTTTGTTTATGTGATTAACAATGGAATATGTGATTAAAATAATGAAAAAAAAAATATTTATTTGTTTTTTACCAAAATCTGATTAAAAAATTACTATGTTGTGCAATTGATTGCTACGTTTATGTAATTAACAATGGAATATGTGATTAGAATAATGTTTTAACACGATTGAATATTTGAGATATTTTTTCTTTTGTGCATCGAGCTAACATTTCACTGGTGGGTGTTTCATATTGTACATGGATCGTATGCATTTCACTCGTGAGCTATTGTACACGGAGGGATTGGATTTTGCATGACTAGGTTCCCCGGAAAAATATTGGTCGCTTTCGAGTGACAGCTAAGCTATAATTGATTGTTGGAAGAGAGATGGTTCTAGTCATAAGTTCATTTTAAAATCTAT
Source organism: Picea sitchensis (assembly GCA_010110895.2). Taxonomy (NCBI): domain Eukaryota; kingdom Viridiplantae; phylum Streptophyta; class Pinopsida; order Pinales; family Pinaceae; genus Picea; species Picea sitchensis. Next base: position 4,884 of record SNQJ01S0173519.1, on the reverse strand, counting down.
ATGGTTGGATTTTGCATGACCACGTTCGCGAGACAAGACAAATATGTTGAGATGGATCTGGTCAAAAGTTCATAAGTTTTCTACATATGTATTAAAACAGTAATATAAATTAATACATTAAATATTAATATTAAAACATTAATATGAATTAACATATTAAAAAGTATCAATATATTATTAAAATATTAATAATACATTATAATAATATATTAATTTATTATTATAAATGTATTGATAAAATACT
>SNQJ01S0173518.1:5936-20330 GCA_010110895.2 Picea sitchensis | reverse complement strand
GAAATATAAAAATATCATTTTGAAAACCCTTAAAACATATATTCAATTTTAAAATTCAATAAATTATATATAATAAACTTAATCATATTATATAAAACACAAATTATTTAATTTAATTAATTAATATATAATAAAAAAAAATTAAAATGAAATTAAAAAAAAAAAACTGAAATATAATATAATTAAAAATATATAATATAGAGAGAGAGTTTAGATTAAATAATTTAAATGTGATCATCATAAATATTTTTATGAATATGTGAAATGCAATATTACATGTTTTAAGAGTGAATATTATAAAAGTAAAAGGTTCTATCTAAAATGTATTTTAATACATGTAAACTTAAATAAAAGATAAAAACAAAAACATACCAACAATAAATGCTACACTATTCTAAGGAGAATGTGCCCCATCCTTCATAAAGTAATTGGAGAGGTTTTACTTTTCCTATATATATTTTATTAATAATTACATACATAAGTTTCGCAAGGCTCACAATATTATAAAAAATTAAAAAAATAAAATGAACATGCAAATAATCTCTTTTGAATAAAGAGATAATTAGAAACCATTCCCATTTTTGAAAATAAACCCCATCCTAAAAGTAAACCTGCAATGTCATTTACAAATACAAGAAAGAAAACATATCAAAACATTGAAATATTTCTAATCAAATATAATGAAAATACTATATTTTTATAATGAAAATAAACCCCATCCTAAAAGTAAACCTGCAATATCATTTACAAATACAAGAAAGAAAACATATCAAAACATTGAAATATTTCTAATCAAATATAATGAAAATACTATATTTTTCATCTGTTGAAAATAAACCCCATCCTAAAAGTAAACCTGCAATATCATTTACAAATGCAATATCATTTACAAATACAAGAAAGAAAACATATCAAAACATTGAAATATTTCTAATCCTAAAAGTAAACCTGCAATATCATTTACAAATACAAGAAAGAAAACATATCAAAACATTGAAATATTTCTAATCAAATATAATGAAAATACTATATTTTTCATCTAATATCATTGAAATAATACAATTAATTATATAGTGAATATTAAATAAAAAATAAAAATATTATTACTTTTTCCCAGATACGTTTTAATGGTGATAATATATCTGTTTTGATATCAGATCTGTCATACAATTGAAATAATATAATTAATTATATAGATAATATTAAATAAGAAAATATTATTACCTTTTCCAGGGTATGTTTTAATGGTGATAATAAATCTATTTTGATATCAAATTCGTCATAAAATCTGTAAAAAAAAATCATTATAACAATCATTAAAAAATAATGTAAAAATACTTAATTATACATAAGAAAATATTATTACCTTTTCCAGGGTGTGTTTTTCCAGCGTATGTTTTAATGGTGATAATAAATCTATTTTGATATCAAATTCGTCATAAAATCTGTAAAAAAAAATCATTATAACAATCATAAAAAATAATGTAAAAATACTTAACTATACATATTTAAATTTAAAAATAATAATTAATTTATTCTATATTATATTTATCATAAAAATTAATAAACAAATATTTATTAATAAAAACAAGGATAACATATCTATGTCTGAGAAAAGTTATTGTATATATATGAATTTTATTTTATTTTATTTTTTTAATAAATTTAATTGTTGTATTTATTTTATTAAAATAAAATAAAAAACTGAAATTTTCCATGTATAAATAAGGTGATATATTATGTATAAATTAATAAACAATATTAATGATAATACAGAGATAACAAACCTATAAAAAAAACTACGTTAAATGGACATGGTGTCGCTAGGTTTTAGGGGTTAAACTAATGAATCTAGAATTGGTCATTTATTAATTAAACATGGCAGAGTTAATTTCTTAAATTTGTCATTTATTAATTAAGCATCGCAAAGTTAATTTCTTAAAGACCGGGGACCCATCCCCAAATGTGGAAACGAATAAAAAAAAGCATTGCATCTCCAAAAATAGCAAAGTATCTGTTGTCCCGTAAATAGCGATTAAACTTGATAGCATGTAAGTTAGCACAGAAGACGGAGACTCGCTAAACAGTGGAGATATCAAAGATCTTCATATAGATGAGTTTGAAATTGGCGGATGTTTATCCAATAAATAGTGATTAAGCTACCAATATCATGCAAATTAGCACAAATGGAGACTTGCTAAAACAATGGAGATATATGAGATCACAGATACAAAGTTCGAAATGGACAGATCTGCTAAAGATTTGCATACTATGCATAATATACAATAAATATTTTCTTAAATTCATTCCATCACCATCTGTAATTTCCGCAATGTAGGTTTTACTATATGTTCACATTGCTTTCAGCCTTAAGCGAGGAAGAAACCAAATGTTGTAACCGAAGGAGAACCCTAAAATGTTAGGGTAACCATTAGATTCGAGATTTCATTTCCTATGCTATTACATAGTTTTAAACCATTGATCTATAAGACTGGAAGAAACCTACTCTTTCGCTGACCATGAGAGATCTATAAATTTCATTTTACTGTTATTTTATATATGGTTTTAGCCCTTAATCATAATAATTTTTTTAAGGTGGGTTAAACTAAACAGAACCGATAAACAATGTAGTGAAATAAATAACCACGGTAATCTAAATCGAATAAGCTTGAATTCATCTCGCAATGCAGGTTTTACTATAATCGAATAAGGGTAATCTGTAATTTCCGCAATGTAGGTTTTACTATATGTTCACATTGCTTTTATCCCTAAGAAACCAAATGTTGTAATCGAGGGAGAACCCTAAAATGTCAGGGTAACCATTAGATTCAGGATTTCATTTCCTATGCTATTACATAGTTTTAAACCATTGATCTATAAGTCTGAAAGAAACCTACTCTTGCCCTGACCATGAGAGATCTATACATTTCATTTTACTGATATTGTATATATGGTTTTAGCCCTTGGTCATAATAATTATTTTGAGGTGGGTTAAACAAAACAGGCAGAGATAGTACATGCTAGTTGCGCTGATAACCAATGCAGTGAAATAAATAACCAATGCAGTTAAATAAATAACTAGGGTAATCTAAATTTAATAAGAGTTAAAGGGAGAGAGACCATAGCCATCGATACATACCTGGAATGGGGGTTTGGAGTAGAGATTTCATATTTTCAGTGATTCAGGTATTGAACATCAACAACAATGAAGTAGGGTTTGAATAGCAGCATCATCAACTTCTTTCTTTCCTTCTATATATGAAGTAGGGTTCGAATAGCAACATCATCAACAATGAAGGATTCAAATGGCTGAAGAAAACAAGGTAATGAATGAGATTGCTTCTCACAGCAGAGCAGAGGTGAGAGGAAATACTGGAATTAAAATCAAACTTACAATGAGGAAATACTAGAATTAAAATAAAACTTACAATTCATACTGAGAGATCATGAGTCAAAATCTGAGAGAAATCATTGATCTCTTTGAGCAAAAAAATCGTTGAGCACCTCAGTTGCTTAAAAACGGATGATGCCTCCAATCTAGTCCATCCTCTTCCTCCTCTATCACTAACTGACTCCGACTCGACCCGACTCAGACATCCAGACTTAGACCGACACAGACTCAGACCACACATAGACCCCACCATAGATAGAGGAGGAGACGGAAAAGGTTGAAACATAGTTAGTTGGATAGATGTAATTAATATATATATATATATATATATATATATATATATATATATATATTTATTGTTTCTCCAACGGATATATAGTTTCTAGCCTCTCGAACCATCGATTTGTAATCGATAATGACAAATTCCCTCTGTCTGCTCGGTCTTTTTTACTTTCCATGGATGTTTTTTTCAAGTTTTTTTTAACTTTCCATGGATGCTTTTTTCAGTTTTGATTTATATGTAACAGATAATGACAAATTCCCTCTCTCTTCAACCGACTCTCACGCTTTTTTATTTTCCAGGGCTGATTTTTTCAGTTTTGATTTATACTTTTTCCCATACGTGCTTTTTGACCAGTTTAGATCCACTCTCACGCTTCTTTGCTTTCCATGGCTGCGTTTTTTCAGTTTTGATTTATACTTTTTCCAATACTTGTTTTTTTTACCAGTTTCAATTTAGTGCTTTTTAGAATTTAATATTTTTTTTTAATTTATGACTTTTACTCCGTTTCTATTTAATGTCCTATAAAAAAAAAAGTTGTATCCATTATGATAAAATAGTTTTGTAGTAGAGATAAATTTATAGAAATATGAGTTTGAAAAGTTATATTCATTATGATAAAATAATTTTGAAGTAGTAGGGAGTATCAATGCAACTTTAATAATACCCAAATCTTATTAGTAATTTCAAAAACTTAACTGTTCCCCAACAATATTTCTATATATGGGTACCCTTCTTATAGACATGATAATTTTAATGATATGTCATTTATTGGTAGGGGATTCTTATAGACATGATAACTTTAATGATATGTCACCCAGTGGTAGGGGTTTGGCCATTCTTAACAAAAGGCTCCCTTGTTTAAAGTGGTCCATGTGTGAAGGAATAAGGGGCACTTCCGAGTAATTAATTTTATTCTACATATTTGAAATACAATAACACTCATTAGGCTTGTTGGATTCTCGCTGCTAGCTTGTAATGGGATTATTAAATGTGACATGAAAGGTACATTGATATAATAAGGAAACAATAGTTATGAAGTAAAAAATGATAAAGAGGGGGATATACAAAAGGTTTTTATAAATTCTTTCAAGTAAAAAGGAAGCTTGACAACTGATCACTTAACCTGTTGGAGAAATGCAATCATCCTAGGAAGCTTTGGAATGGACACAATCAAACATTGGAACACTGACTAGACATTCAACCAGACAAAAATATCAAAAGAAAATGGAGAGGAAGAAACTTCAAGCACAAAGAGATTGAAGAGTCCTTAGATAAAAGAAGAGGCTCAAGATTTGTTAAATATTGTGACAAAGATTGTTGGGAGAAAAAAGAAAGAAGGCATATGTAAATAAGATAACATAAAATAGTTTATGTTATGTAGAAGGGACTTGCTTGAAGATAGAATAATCAACAATTCACTTAACCAAACAAACACATAATCTACTTGATAAAAAAACTCAAACTGGCTCCAAGAGCCATGCAATACAAGATGAGAACATAGATACATTGTGGGCCATTGCAAATGTTTTCAAGTGTAAAATAAAAATGAGAATAGTTGCAATCCAAGAAAACCCATATCAATTGAAGATATTTTTCTTGTTGGAGCGGGTGAAGAAGTTATACATGATCAAGAACTAGAAGCAACAATATGTATTGCCAGACAATCTATGTGGAACTTAGGGGTAGATGCAGATTCGGTTTCTTTTGCATCAATTGACATTGAGAGAGAGAACTATGTACCTAATCACATAATTACAGAATCTAAGTCTCAAATTTTTTCTTTTGATCCCTTGATCGACCATAATACATTAAGGGGGGAGTCTTTGTGCTCTATCATCACCTCTTTTTTTTTCTAGCCAAATCTCTAAAGCCTACTCCAAAAATTTTCCATCCCAAATAGCCTTGGAGGCCATTAGCCCAGTTGCATAACTCTATATTTCCTGAAGTATGGGAAATTGATGAATAGATGAAAGATTGTTTCCATACCCTCCACATACTATGGACAACAGTTCTGACCCTCCTATCCTTTGCACTACAATGTATCACATGTCAATATTTTGTTGTTGAGTGCCAACCAGAAGAAGAGTATCACCTTTGGCGGTGCCCCCAAATTCCAAATACAAATCCAACAAGGCTTATGATGGTTTGCATAATGGATCATAATGAGCGATAACCCAAGTTCACTAAGTATGCACCCCATATGGGATGGACACTCTATCGAAGTGTATCCTTCTCCCCCACAAGCCTGATTCCAACCCTGATTAGTTGGCCAGTGAAAATATTCCAATCAATAGCCACCCCCCCTCAAAGATCCATAGCTTCATTGCACATCCAATGTTGCTCCATTGATAAGTGGGTTGACAATAAAGCCACATATGCTAAGATATGGTAGTTTTGAAAAAGCAGTTAAGATTTGAGCTCCCTTGGTATACCAAAGTCCCACTCCTTCCTAAGCCACTGCTCCCTTCCTAAACGAACCTTTGTGCCATCTCTCACACACCAAATAGGTATCTTCCAATCACAACAAAAGACTCTATTAAGGTTTTCCAAAATGAAGAGCCCCCTTTGTGTAATTCGGTAGCCATTCTGATCCATAACTCCAGATGCATTAGATTTATACATTTCTTGATCAATATTTCCTGCCATAGACCTCTCTTGATGATGAGTTTCCCGTCGTCTTTTGTGTGATTTGTTAGAAATTTTGATCCATTCATCTATATGCATTTGGTTTATGTATTTCTTGATCAATATTCCTGTGAAAGACCTCTCTTGAAGATGAGTTTCCAACCCTCATTTTTGTGATTTGTTAGGAATTTTGATCCATTCCTCCATCTGTGTTGGGTTTATGAATTTCTTGTTCAATATTTCTTGTTAGATATCTCTCTCAATGGTGAGTTTTGAATCCCCCTTTCCAGCCAAGGCCTTTGAGAAAGGTGTTATGTGCTTTATACCAAAACCACCTTGTTCCTTGGGATTTTTCTGATAGGACCTCCAAGTTAATCGATGAAATTACCCCTTGCTCATTGTTTCCCTTCCAATGATAAGTGAAACAATGTTTCCTAATTCTATTTATACTCTAATTGGGGATGCATGCTAGTGAGAGCCAAAAAACAAGGATGGATAAGCGAACAATTTTCATGAGTACCAGCCTACCAACCATAGAAATCCACCTATGTACCCAACAATTGACCTTCTTCTTGATTATGTCTACAAGCCACATGTTATAGATAGTCCTTGACTCTATATCTTTGAGGGCTTCAACTAGAAACCCTGATAGCTAAGTTCTTCCTCAAAAGGGGCCAAGGAGAAGGGGAAAAACTTTGAAATCATGTTCTTGTGCTGTTGTGATACTAGGCGATATCAAATGGATGACTTAGCTCAATTCACTTCCATTTCAGTGGCTCTGGAGAAGATATCTGATCACACATCACAAACTTTGGCCTCTCTGGTGGCTCCATTCCTGAATAGTAGAAGGGTCATGTAATAGTTATGATAATTTCCACATCATCTTCCATTTGAATATTTTTCTTAGGACATTGGGTGAAAATTGTCTAGTTACATAGGTTGTATTATGCACATCAACTTCTAAAAAATATGATTGTAGGTGACCCTCGGGAAACACTACAAGTTGGTAGAAAAGAAACAATATTTGATTTGTTTCAATGATAGTATGTGTTGGTTTGCACAACCATTGCATATTCATTTTGACATAGATGGCATGGTTTCTAGCTCTAAGTGGATCAACTAATTCGTGCTTGAAAAGGTTACTTCTGTGAATCAACTAGGTGGTACTTACCAGGGTCACTTCTCTGAATTGGTCATTCATGTTGTATTCGTCCTGAAACCTTCAATTGGATCCTACATAACTACACAAAATTTATTCATTTTGTTGTCACTTGGAATCATGCCTAACCTTGTCTCAATTATAGATAGGGTTTCCAGCACTAGCAAATTGTGATTTATCCAGGCATACCTATGACCTCTAACATAGAAGTAGAGATAATTCAAGGCTAGGTTGTGCAGCTGTCAATTTCTGATTTTGTTGAATCACTTGTTGTTAACTATGCCTTCAAGTTCTCCCAAATGATATTTTTAGTCACATAGCTTGATTCTTAGCACACTAATGGTTCTGATAATTTGATGGAGATTGATGTACCACTACATTTTCCTCTTAGCAAGAAAATTTTATGTCAACGTCCAAGGAATTACATGTTACAAAAATAAACATCTTATCAATTTACCCAGAACATTAAGGAACAAACCATTCAAGTTTGATATTAATCCAAGATAATATCATTATAGGAACTCTACAATAATCAAACCTATCACATAAATACTCCTTTTTGGAGATAAATTCAATTCAAAAGAATATAATATCTACTCAAAATGACATGTATATTCATCTTAGTTATAATATGAATTTCCTAACTCTATTAGCACACAACATTCCAATGGCTATCAACATGTTGAAAAATCCTCTACTTGTTAAAGTGAATAAAATTTCACGTACAATAGGCATTTCATCACATTGTTAGGATTCAACACACAACATTGTAGTCACTAAAATGAATTGAAATTTCTATGCCACAGAATAAAAGTCATTGCATTAAGAAATTACCTTTGTTTGAGGGCCAATAAAACTCCCATATTGTTGTGGTGAGATTTGAAAACGGAAAAAGAGGTTCTGAAATGATGACTTGGCCTATCCACCCAAGGATGGTGCTCTAAAATATTATGGTGTTTTCCATATCATAGGATAGAAAATTTAAGTTGAACAAGTGATCCATTCACCCTATATGGCATGCCTTTAGAATATGGACAAGCACATCAAGCCTCTCTCCTTTCATATTATCAAATTGTTGACGGTCGAGAATCTCCCTTTGTCAACGACAGGGATTACCCCTGGTAAGAAGTCCCAATTAGAACTCCCACCATTTGGAATAGGGAACTCATCCAAATTCTAGCTCGACAACCATTTATGGTTTGGTTTTACCGGTTGCGACCTGGTCCACCGATGAAGATGAATGATGAATGGTTATGAAAATGGAAGATGTAGATGAAGACTATGTAAATGCATGAATGAAATCTAATCTAATCTAAACCTATCCTATCCTAGCAAGGAGCAGATTATTCGTAACCAAATGAGAAACGATATGAAACTTACTCTACCAATAGCTTTGCCCATATAGTTGTAATAAAGAAATAAATTTAGATAAGACATGCACGTGGATATATAACTAGATTAGTCTAAATCACTATATCACATACATTGACAACTTATATGCTCAGGATATAAAATACGAGAAATAATAATAAAACTGTAAGAAAGACATTAATTGCATAAGGAAAGTCTATAATCAATCATTCTCTTACAACCTATGTGAACAACAAACATTTCGCTAGAAGTAGTTCACAACAAACAACAATGCACACAAGTTGTTTTCTCTATCAAAATTTGGCTCTGAGGGATTCTTAGTATTAGTAGCTTCAACAATAATACAACCAAGCTCCATGGAAAAATCCTCACTTTAGTTGACATTGTCTTAAAAAATAGTTAAAAAATTTACAATGTTTGAAGGGCCAAAAATCCCTTTCTTTGGGTAGGATTCTAGTATTTATTGAGGCTCAATATGAATCTTGACTTTTCGCCTACCTAATGACCTTTCGTTTACCACCCTTTGTCTTTATTTGCTTTGTGATGATGAGAAACAAAGACAACAATTATATGTTGAATTTTTCTTCTAGCGTTGATGGGCCATCATAGATTTCGGCCATACATACCCTGCACACCATACATACCCTGCACACCATGAAGACTAGTCTCGACATGAAAACATATTTGTTATCCATGTTTGACAACCAATCGTCCCAGGGTTGAGATTTCCACTTCATCCATTTGCATTAGGTTTTCCTTGCTACTTTTCCATCACCGTGGTAGCTATTGTTATTGCTTCTTTGTCGTCCTTGGTTGTAGATCACATTACGGGGACATTGAGCACGACCTCTTCTTAGCATTGGTTGGTCTCTCTACTCGCGGTTGAGGTGTTGTATCCTCTAGGGGATGTTGACGAGGTGCCAGGTATGAACCTTGGAAAATGAAGAAATTTAATGAGGAATTTATCAAATCACATAGCTGTGAAGTTATAGATCTTGGAAGGATCTTTCCAATAGTATGACGAACGTGCAAAATGGACACCGAGTGAGAAGTTATGGACACTGGAGTTTACACTAAGTGTTCTGATGTAAGAGCTGGGGTTAATGTTAAGTATTTTGATCTGTGTTGGGGTTAATGTTAAGTATTTTATAACCTTGTCGATGACTTCAGGTAAATTCAAATTAACTTCTTCGATGAGTTTCAGAGGTCTTCCTCTCATCGCCTTCGATGAGTTTCAAAGTTGTTCCTTTCATTGCCTCCGATGAATTTCAGATAAGTTTCTTTCATCACCTCCGATGAGCTTTGGAGAAGTTCCTCTTAAGTTTTCTGATGGCTTCAACAACATAACTTTCATCTCTTCTAATGGCTTCGATAATTTTTATCTCATTGGTTCCAATGAACAACGACACACTTCTTGTTAAATTTTCCATGGTTTCAACGAGGTTAGTCTTAATAGTTGTGTGCTTTGGTTATGCCAATATGTTAGAGGTCATGAGCTTTTGGGATATAAATATTTTGGGAAAGGGGACAAAGTGGAGGGGGTAGCATGGGCTATGGGTCCTCCCCTCCACGTAAGCTTGAAGTCTTTCCTACTACGCCCATATAGACTCCAACATCCTTTAAAGAAGAACTTTTTAAAACATGTCTTTTGAAGACTTTTCATGAATATGTTTACACCACTTTTACATGACACCGTTTTAACATGAAACCGTTCATCAAAATCCCATTTTAATTATTATTTCATTTTTAACTTTAAAAAAAAAAAAAATTAAATTTAAAACATTATTGACATAATAAAAGTGTTCCAACCAAAGCAACATCGTGTGGAGGGGTCAACAGAATAATGTGAACCTTTGCTAACATTGTTGGAGGAGATTTTAAATGCCCATAACTCTCTCACATGACATCCACTTGGAATACCATATTTTGTGCCATGAAGAACATGGAGATGCTTTTCTAGCGAGCCCACTAACCGAGCCATACAAACATTTAACCAGTGTAACGATTGTTGAGGTTGTTTTGAGGGAGAAATCCCTGGTGATGGTTTTGACACTTTCGGGCATCATACTTCGATTTTGTGAGTTGTGTTGGAATCCTAATGCCGAAAATCATATGACCAACCTGTTTTGGGGATAAAAAATTCACTTTGAAGGATGTCGAAAAATTGTGTTCAAAGGCATTTTTTAATGAAATTTTAGGTCCCGATTTGGTCATTGCTTTGCCCAAATTAAATTTGGCTTGATCTTGTGTCATCTATGCTATACATGCTCTTAGTTCATCCATTATAGCTTAGGGATCGTGTCAGTTTTGAAAAATACTTGGATCTGGCCCAAAGCAGTCATATATGGAAGATCTGCTCTTTGAGAGGGTGATAGGGAAGAGGATAAGCTACTAGGAAACTTTAGGACACTACAAGAACAAAGGAAAAAATCAACTGAAGGAGAAAATGGGTTCTATCCCTAGTGGATTCGTCAATTATGTTACGGGGAAAAACCCTTATGTGGAAATGAAATCTCCCCCCTCGGATCTACCTTTGATCTGAGATAGATAGTCGATAGATAATATTATCATCCTATATCTAATTAGATTCTTTTCATTTTACACTAAAGAGAATAGAGGTGTACCTTATTAAATGACGATTTTCCTTACATGTCTAGCTAACACAGCTCCGGAGATCTAGCTTTGATTCTTGTGATCCATTTCCTGCACACAAATGACAATTGAATACCAATCTATGAATATTTTTAAGTGTTAAATAAACACGAATCCAAACATAGCTACTTCATTCAATAATGAACCATAAATCATATAATCGAAAAGAAAATCATTGAAGGGGGAAAGTAACATTTGATATTTATCGATAAAAATAAAGAACCTTACATCAAGCTTGAATCCTTTAATTCTTATATTGTAGTCATCTTTGGCTCCTTGCTTTAGTTCTTCCTTTTTCTCTCACTCTTCTAAAATTTCAGCAACATAAACTTGCTCCCAATTCTTCCTCCTTCTTTCCTTGGCTAAACCTCTCTATATAGATCAGAGAAAAAGGTTTTGGATGAGTCTTCTAGGTGTCTCAACTCATGCTTATCTCATGAAGAACTCAAAATCTGACTGAGTTTACGAGGTATCTTAGGGAGATCACAACTCATCCCATCGCCTATTTCCTCGAGCATGTCAAAAACTGTTTTTTCGACGATGTTGTGGGTCATAAGTAGCTCATCTAGAAACTAGTCATGAGTTTTCAAAGAGGTTACCAATGACACCCCTCAAAATTGGTCAATTGCAAAGGAAAAATATGTGTTTCAATCTTGACATTTCAGATGGGTTCTCTATGTGCCCCTAGGGTGGAAAATATAGCTATAACAAGGGGGAAACCTCGTAATTGAGCAAGAATAAATAATTGAATAAGATCAAGTATTGTGTGCGCCACAAGAGTGTTCATTATGAATCTCAATGTATAGAGAATAAAGGTAAGAGTAAATCATAGAAGGTAGCAACATCAACAAAAACTCAAGTGGATGAGTTGGAAGCGGAGTTTGAAGAATTCACACTAGTCTCTTCCCTTTATACCAACACAGTCATAAGGAGTGCATGGTACATGGACAATGGTGCATCATGTCATATGAAAAAGGCACGTGAGCTATTAAACAGTCTAACGAATAAGGATTCAGGGATCTATGTGGAGCTTGGTGATGATGCCAAGTATGCAGTAAAGGGAGAGGGAACAATATTGTTCCATCTTGAGTCATGGGATTTGTTTGAGGTCACATACATGCTATATGTACCTAGACTGAAGAATAATTTTCTCTTATTCTCAGTTATGGAGGAAATGTGTTTTTCCATCACATTCAAGAAAGGGAAAGTACTCATACGTATAGAGGGAGCTAGCCCAGACACGATAGTGAGCATTGGGGTTAGAGAGGAAAAGTTATACAAGTTGAAGGGAAAGCATGTTCGAACAACCTTGGTACATAACAGTGACAACTTTTGCAAGTTATGACACAGAAGGATGGGACACTTGCACTATAGGGCGTTGCTAATTCTGAGGGAGATGGTCACTGGTATTCCAAATTTCAATGTCGAACAGTAGGGCGCGTGCAAAGGGTGTGCACTTGGAAATAATTCCAATGTTACTTTTCTGAGTAGTGAGAGTAGGTCCAAGGGGATATTGGATCTTATACATTCATATGTGAATGGATCGATGCCAAAGGCATCAATGCAGGGAGCACTATACTGCGTGGCATCCATTGATGAATTTTCTAGGACACCGTGGATCTTATTTATTAAGATTAATGATGAAGTATTCAATCAGTTCTGAGAGTTCAAGGCCCGAGTGGAGAACCATATAGGAAAGAGGATCAAGGTATTGATGTCAGATAATGGGGGAGAGTACACCTCCAATGACTTCAAGGATTTTTGCAAGGAGGCAGGGATCAAGAGGGAGTTGACAATCTCATGCAACCCTTAGAAGAATGGGGTTGCATAGAGAAATAATTGTTCCATCATCGGTTCTTCTAGGGCTATGGTACATGATCATCATCTACCTATGTTCCTTTGGGAAAAGGCATGTAACATGATAGTATATGTGCAAAACAAGAGTCCTCATAGGATATTTGGGGATAAGAATAATGAGGAAGCATTCACATGAGTGAAACCATATATAGGAAATTTCAAGATCTTTATTGTTCAGTATACATCCATGTGCCTGTGGAGAAGAGGAAAAATATTGAGCCTTCAGGAGAGAAGGACACATTCATAGGGTACAACGAAACATTACAGGATTATAGGATCTTCATACTAGCGTAGAGGAAGACAATTGTGAGAAAATATGCTAAATTTGAGGAGAACTTGGAATCTAGGAAGTCTCATGAGTTACCACCAGTGGAAAAGGACAAAGAGCAAGAGGCTCTGAAGGGAGAATAACATTTAGAGGCTTCCAGCTCAGGGATTCAACCTTCAGGTGGGGAGGAGGAGCTAGCTCCTTCCATTTATGATAGGAAACCCATGTAGATTTTAACCTTGTACAATAAATTACTACAAATGAATTCTTAATAAAAACAAAAAAGACACAATGGCACACACACACACACATTACACAAAGATTTTTACCCTAGAAACCCAAATCAAGAAAACCAACAACATGTTTAGAGTCGCACCTCTAATATTCTATTCATTGTTTACAATACAATATATATTGGATCTTATGACATACAAACCCCTAATCCATTGACCTGGATTAGTCAACAACCCTAATTCCTTAACAAAAATTAGAAAACCATCGACGAAAACCATATGATGAAAAAAACGCCAAAAAATAGATGCAAAAATTTCCATTTTTTAGGGGGGGGGGGCATTGCATAGTTCACAATATAGGGAATAATTTCCCACAAATCCTCTACACCAAGAGAACTTCTCAGTGCTCACGATTTTTTGTTAATGAATCTACAACATTCTTCAAAGTGTCCACCTTCATCAACAACACTTTATTTTATTCAACCATGTCTCTCACAAAGTGATATTGAACATCAATATGCTTTGTCTTTGAATGATAAGTCAGGTTCTTTGCTT
>SNQJ01S0173517.1:0-20330 GCA_010110895.2 Picea sitchensis | reverse complement strand
TGTATCCATCAACTGCTCCATGGTAAATTTAAGCAAGCATCCCATCCATGTTGTGTCTCTGCTAGCGATTGAAGGAGAGCTATGGCTCAACATGCAGCTTTGTAGAGAAATGATTGAAATCAACATATTACAAATAAATCACATAAATAATTGCACTCTTCAAAACACACTCAAGCAAACGTTTACACAACAAATTATTCAACACGTAATGCACCTCACAAGATACACTATATTAATTAGTTTCTTTTCCTCTCACATTTTCCGGTCATTCCGTGAGGGGATTTAAGCTACCCAAGCTCCGATACCATGACAGAATTTAAGAGAGCAATAAAATTACAATACTGTAAAATAATATTGTATTACTCATCAAATCCTAAGATAGTATAGCAGTCGAGCATCCAACCACTCCAAACATAGGTATGGAGGTTGAGATAATATCTCAACAGTCTTCTACAAAATCTCAAACCAACTCTAAACTTAGAACACAACATTAATGGAAGCATTATCTTCCAACAACTTGCTTCCGTGATGCATTTTCATAACAGATATAATTCTGTTAAAATATCTTCAAGTTCTCAATAGATCAACATACTCTTAAAAAGCTGAAATTCCTTCTTTCTTTGGGCTGTATATCTGTTGGTAGAAGCTCCACATTTATGATTTTTGTAACGTCCGCCCCCATGTCTCTTATTAGTTTTACCTCCAATCATAGTGGTCCACAGCAGCTAATAATAACTGCCTTGGACTTAAAAATTGGACCAAACGATCCAAATCCTTTGCATTTTCTACAGTGCCTTGAGAATCATGCCCCGATGTGCCACACCAGAAAGAGAAAACCTCTCTTGGCTTAGGTGAAAGCAAACCATGGGCACGTAGAGAATGCATTTTGCAATAAAAAAGAGTAGAGAATGCCTACTCGTTTCTCCGTTAAATGATAGGAGAGAAAAGCGTCATACCTTCGCAGGCTACATTTATGGAGTTGCTAAAGAAATTGATCCATGGAGGGAAGCTGCCGGAGGCCTCAAAGGTCTTCAACTTAATGAGGGATGAGGGTTTTGCACCTTTTGTAGATCCTTTATATGAGATTTATGCTAAGAGTAAGACAATGGGCAGGGCTCTAGATTTCCTGAACAAGATGAGAAGAAAGCGTGTTGCACCTGTCAAAGCATACTTGGCAATGATTGACACATTTTGTAAGGCAGACAAATAGATTGAAGCTCAGGATTTACTTCACATATGCCCCCATCATATTCACACGAATGCTGAGATTTTGATCCTTTTTGGGTTCGCTGAGCACTCTAAACCCAACCTAGAGTATCAGAAAGAAAGAAAAATGAGCCCATGGTTCAATTGACTAGGCTTTCATGAATATTATTTACTTTATGGATAGATCCTGTCAAAAGCTACTGGATTCAAATGGGAAAGAACAAGTTTACTTTGAGATATTTGAATCTGAAACAGGTCTCACTAGTGCATGCTATTGTTGCTGGAATACATTCTAGATATAGATGAACTGAATGATGATGGAGTTTAATTACAAAAACAATTTTACCTGTAAAAATCTACTAAAAGTATATATACAAATCATTATACCCATTAAGATATATACAAATCATTTAATAAGACAATCTCTACTTATTCATGTATCATATTATATTATTATATTTTTAGTATAATAGAATGAACATAGCAGACATTTATTTAGAATTGTATGTGAAACTGCAGAGGATAAAAAAAAAGATTTTAGGTGCGGAATAACCTGCTCTAATAGATATAGGGTTAATTCATATATTGTGGAAAATCAATGCTCTTTATCACTAAGTGTATATAAAAGTCGGCTTCCTTTCATATGGGTAGGGAAGTTTTAATCGGTCAGATCGCCTTTATCACGAAACTTGAAATAAAACAAATGGAATCATCTTCAAATGGGGTATTGTTTGTTAGCACCAGAATTCACCCCTCGATTAAAAGCAGAAGTTAAATTTGAAAACCACCTGTTTCAGCGTCATAATGAATAAATTTAAGGTTGGTCTAATGGACATAGTCTCACGATAATATCGCTTTAACTCAGAAAAATTGGACTAGCATGCATACCGCCGATGAGGTCTCGATCTAACTTTAGTCAGTAAGTTGTGGTAAAGGTGAGTAGGGGGAAGAACTTGAGAGTGAAGAGGTCTGCTATGAACACCATGTCTTCCAACGCAGAAGGAGGAAAAACTCGAAGACAAGATCCTCTTGGTTCGAGTTTTAAGGAACCGAATGAGATTATCACTGAACTATAATCAAACATACATTATAATTCAATAGCAACTCGATCGATCATCCATGTTTGAGTCATTCAAAGTTGGAAGGAAAAGACAACACACGAGACTGATTAAAACTGGTCGCAAGCGATGTCACCGTGGATCAAACCTGGCTATCACAAAACAAAATTACCGACCGTATCATCTATGCCCGAGTGTCCTAACATAGTTGTTTATAGAGATATGAAAGAAGCTAACTTCTACATTAAAACAAGAAGTCTCAAATACGCATACCTAACCAAAGAACTAGAAGTTTCATTAAACTTTACAATACAGAAGCTTAGCTCAACCATCAACCAACAAAAATATCAAACCGGCATTATATTCGTAACAACTTGCCACCAAGTAGGGAGTGTGGACTCATACCGCAATCAAAAGCTTCAGACCAGATTCCCCTCTGGCCAAGTCTCCAGACTCAGTATTCTTTCTATTAAACGCGAAGTTCGGATCAAGATGGGTTTTGCAGAAAATCACGACATGGGAACTAATGTAGCCTCCACGCCGCCTTCCATGCTTTCTATTTATGGAACGAAATGAGGTTCCAACCAATTTTCACTCCATTTTCATTTACTACTTTCATTGGGATTGGGAAGAGGCCCAACACTTATGAATGCTCTAGGCGGTGCCTATGATTCCTTCAAACAGATCTCGATGCCTTGAAACTGCGCAACTCTTTGCTGAAACCAAGACGAGCGCTTTTGACCTTTGGCGCGGCTTCTCTCCATTGCTCCACGCAACCTCGAGCCACACTGGGCTTCTATGTAGATTTCACATTTCGGGAGTCCCTACCCCTTGACTTCAAACATATTGCTATTGCACGTAATTCTGGCGAATGTCCTTTCGATCAATCCATCAACTTGCATTCCATCCCATGGTCGAGGCTCTTTACATCGCAGTG
Organism: Picea sitchensis; assembly: GCA_010110895.2. Lineage (NCBI taxonomy): Eukaryota > Viridiplantae > Streptophyta > Pinopsida > Pinales > Pinaceae > Picea > Picea sitchensis. The sequence continues at coordinate 17,129 of SNQJ01S0173517.1, read as the reverse complement.
CTTTCCTTTGGCACCGGGCCCATTACGACCCCGAAATGCGGATCGTGGACCATTCGTGCAGCATCTTCGCGGATTTCGCGATTTAACTTGCATCGTGCTTCATGCTAAAACCTCCTAGTCGCAAAATCGCGATCCCTCAGATCGGATGACACACGTCCCTCTTAAAATAGACTCTAGATCATTTTGTGATTTCACAAGCCGGGCTGGTCCTCACCATCATTCTCCTCAACGCTTCCATCTCCCGAAGTCGTACGAATGTTAATCTTGGCGCCATGTGTCCTTCCTGTGATCAACGACTATGATTGGTCCTTCGCTGATTTCAACTCTATCCGACGCTATACTGCGGTAACTCGAGCGATCCCGGACACCGATGGTCGCCGATCCACTTGCCTAGTGGATATCCACCGCTGAAAGTTGATCTTACTCGCTCAGCTTGATTTGAGTCCATATAAGGTCGTTCTATGTGCTGCGCTTGTGCTTACGACTATGGTTTCTGTGAACAATTACCTCGACGACCGAATCGAGGGCTCGAGAAAACAAAATGATCATCGATGTGAGGTAACAACAAGCTGATCTATCTTTAGAGAAAATAGGTCGACAAACGTGATGAAGGTAGACGTAAGAAAAACTACAAGCTTCTAGAGGAAAACTTAACACGGTTCTAAAAGGAGGAGTGGCAAAAGTAAAATACAACTTAGGGTGGAAACCACAAACCCCCTAAGGCTTTGACAATTTTATTTGATAAATATTTGGTCTACTGATGGTATACTGTGAGCTACCAAGAACATTACGCTCCAATGCCTTTGTTTTGGGTTATGGAGTCTCCTATAGAAACAAATTAAACATAAAACAAGACTAGATTTACAATGGTGGGACGTCGACCACTTAATTTTATCAGGGACGGGCTTAAATTGACCATCCATTAACCGGAAGAGTTTAGTCCCAGTCCGGTTGTCTAAATAACCTGCCGCTTGGTGTAACTCGCTCGACGTTTAATGGCTTCGCTAGCCAATCTAAGAATCCTAGAAGAAACAAATAGAGAGAAATAACTAACTAATTACTAAAACACAATATATATATGTACATATGTTCAAATGTAACCATAGTAGTTGTATTTGCTAATATATGCTGAAGTCTTCATTTATTTACATGATTTACAAGCCGCAAGTTTTAATCAAAACTCAATAAAATCGATGTGAAAAATGATTGCTCTAGGAAGCAGAGAAGAAAGAACATAATTTTTTATTGTTTCTTTTTATAAATTTAAAGAATCTTGCAAAAAATGTTAACTAAACATGAACATGTGGATAGTCAAAAGTTGAAACATACATTCTAGTTTCAATGATATGTAAATGAAAGAAAATACAAAGAAGCTATCCTGCTGTTGAATTAGTGAAGTGTATCTAAGCATCTCGCGATGAGTGGTGAACATCCAACTGCCACGTCCAAGAGAGAAATCTGCAATGAATCCCTATGAATGTTCTAAATAAATTGTAACATGTATTATGTGTACTTAGGTTTTAATGACGTAAAAGGAAACACAAACATAAACCTATGATCTCATAATTATACATGACAGAAAAGATAACTGAATCATCTATGTATTTTATCATTCAATTTAAAAACTCAAAGATAACCAAGATTTAAATCGAAGATATAATCAAAACATTTATATTTCGATGAAGCAATGATAAAATGGTATTTATAATATAAATTTCCTACACATCACATCATTTAATCTAAAGATATAATACCTACACATGTATCAAGATTAAAAACATAAATAACAACATTATAAAACAAAGCCAAAATGCATATATATGTCGCTCTATTAAGTTTTGGAATCACTCGTCCATCTCAGAAGTCTTGGAAGAAATTACTTGGATAATAGACTTTAAAGATTGAAATTAATACATAAATGATAATAATTAACCATGTATTGATATAAAAGACTAAATCTATTTAAATCACTACAATAAATTATTCAAAGAATATGAATACAGACAGTACCAAAACCATTTTACTTGGCCAGGACAAAAGCCATTAAGCAACTTGAATTCTATATTCTTCTTTGAAAATATACTACCATTCTCCCAAAGCTTCCACCATCCACATTACCCATCGAAAAGAAATAAAAGTTTACAAAAACAATAATATATTGTTAGAAAGGATTAAATCCTCCCTCCAATTCTTTGGCTCCCTATTGGCTCGATCTTTCTCATATAATCCATGTTAGGGAATGAATTAATTTCATGCCACTTTTAATTTCCGCCACCTGGAATTTTGCCTCTAAAGAGACCCAAATATCTTCAAATCGTGCATTTGTTTGGGAAAATATCTAAGCTGGAAGGTAAATGGGTTCATTTTGGTTCCTCTGGGTTTTCAACCGCTTTCTCCAAATTCCTCACGGTTTATCTGCACCCACCCCCGAAAAATCGTAGGTCCGATCTTGACGTTTTCCAAATTTTTATCTCGCTCTTGCTCATAAATTATCAGAAATTGTAATTATTTCGACTGGATCATCTTGAACGTATTTGGATAATAAAATCAAGCCATGATCAGATCCAGATCAAATATTTGATTAGAGAACTAGAAACAAAAGGAAACCTAAATTAATAACCTAAAATTGTAATGTAAACAAAATCTAGAAAAAAAAAAATGAATTTAAACTAACTATAACTTATAAAACAAACATTATTTATTTTCCTTTCAAATATGATCTTAATTCTAGAAGTCAGTTAATGGAGAAGAGAATAAAATCAAACAACTAGAGAATTTTTTATTTTTTTTATTATTATAAGATGCAAAATGAAAAAGAATTTAATTAATTAATATCACCAAATGATTTCATGAAATGAGAAACCAACCAAGATATTATTTTGATGAAGTATTGAAACACATTATTCAAAAATAGTCAAACTTGCTAATGAGCAAAGAATAAACATTGATAATCATAATTTAAACAAAGTAAACATTTGATAAAAAAATTAATGTTTTGTTTAAATAATTTTATGCTTGCTTTTAACTTTTGACATATACTCTGTAATGACTCATACTAAAGTGAATGTCTTAAGTTTGTCTCAAAGCAAGCCAAGGAATGAAACTATTTGAAAAGGTTGATTCTCAGAGTCAATATAATTATCAAGATTTTAATAGGGGCTTCTTAAATTTTGTAAAAATATAAGGAGTTGTTGGGGCCCAACAAAAATGGCGACACTTTGTCAAGTGAAGAAGTTATCTCTAATCTAGTAAGTTTTCATCTTAGGAAGAAAATAATGAGACTGATAAAATGATTTAAGCCCCCAAATAAATTCACTGAGACCATATGGTATTGTGGATAAGCTCAATGTTATAACTAGACAATAGAATTTCTTTGGCAAGAGGATAATAACTTGAAATAATGTCTTAATCAAAGAGTCACGATGTTTATAAAAGAACTTCAATACCATTGACAGAGCCATCGCCGCCATCGACGCCCATAGCCTCGACGTGGATGTCATTTAACCCACTAAAATACTTTAATCCCATCCAATAGTTGTATCCATGATGTATACCTCCATAAAAGCTAATTTAGTAAATATATAATTACAATTGCCTAATTCATTACTGTCATTGCCGCAAGAGTTCTGCTTAGGTACCTCGACGGTTGTCTTGGTATCATGTGCATTTCTATCTACCGCTACGAAATTGCTCAGCATCTTCGACGAAGCTTACACACACTTCCACACATAGTGCTTAACTCTTTATGCCACTTTTAAATAATAATACAATCATAGATTTCTCTGATGACAAAGAGATAGATTTCTTGATGACAAAGAGAGCGGGTGATATTGGAGGTTAATTGCAATACAAGTGAATAGTTGACAATGTAATTTATTTGCTTTCAAAATTGGAAATTTTATCATGGTTTAGATATTTTAGATTCCATTAAAGAAATCATCTAGAGAATGGGAAGCACTTAAAAGTGATTCTTAAGAATATGGACGGCGAAAAAAGTTTAAAGATCATCATAAATCTCAAAGATTTAATCCATATCTCTGGTGTAATACTTCGGCAAAGACAATTTGAGGACAATGAGTGACAATTGACTTAGTAACCAATTAGTTCCAGGCCATATCTTAATATCAACACCTCTTTGAACTATTTCAATTTGTTTGAAACACACAAGTTCCAAATGAATGCTTCCTTCGATAATAGTTCTTTGATCGAAATATATTGATTCAAAAGAAAGATAAGAAGAAAACTCATTCAAAATAATCAAAGAAAACAAAAAGACACAACAAACCAAATCAAATTCTTATTAATGGGATTCAAAAATCAAAAGTACAAAAAAATCAAAATAGCAAAAGAAAACTTTCTAGGAAATGATTTTACCAAAGATAAACTTTGAGTTTTGTATCCACTATCATCTCATAGTAAAATAAAGGAAGAACTAAATCATATAAAATATCATGTGCAAGCAAGTTCTTTTCTTTAAGACAATGATGCATAAGATGTTACTTGACTAAGCATTATTATTAAAAATAAAAGAGACTAAAAATAAAAACTAGAGATGAGCAGCCCCTACTCGTGGCACCTTGGGTCGTGGTTGAATTGATAGTTTAATTACTTATCTCTTTACTTTCCATTTGAAAAATTTTCATGATGATAACAAGGTTGAAAAGAAATATTCAACAAAAAGCAAAGAGAACAAGATTTTAAGTGGACTTCCCCCACAACATTCATATTATGGTTCTCTTTGTAATGATGCAGTTATGAATACAAGTGGTTGCACCAAGAGAACCATAATATTGAAAAATAAAACTAAAGAAAACCTACTCCTAAACCTACTCTAACTACTAAACAAATAAAAAATATTCAAGTGAAGTCATGTTTCCAATGTAGCCATCGTGAGCATCTTCAATCCCTAATGGAAACAAGATAAAATATTAGTAACAAGAATGGTAGTATATCAAAAATAACAAAAATATATCACACTTACCATTATCATCATCATTTAAACAAGGCAAGCATGATCTACCATTCCCTTGAACATTCTTTGGTATGAATCCTCCACACATTCGGCAATACTATCATGATACATGAAATTGCTGACATGGGATGGTTTGAAAGAATTACGCCCGGTGAGAATAAAATATTAGATTATCAAGGAAAGAATCTTTAAAAAGGTCGGACCAAGATGGCAAAAACTTATCATGTTTCTCGATCGAAAAAATAAGTGTTTCATTCTCTTAAAACTTTCCATTGATATTAGATATTTCAGGGTTAACTATTTGAGGTGAACTAGATGGAACGACCGATAAAATATCATTAGTAGTAATATTTGGTCGATTATACTTTTTAACCTCAAATAATTGATCATGAAAAATCTAGATTCTTCTTTAATCACAAAATTGAGATGAATCAATGGAAGATGCAATTTGAGACTCTTTCAAATCATTTCGTGATTTACCCATGGATAATTGATGAGAATAAGAATTGATATGTTCATGGGTAGAATTATTTCTCTCTTTTATTTTCTATTCTTGCATCTCAATTCGACTATAATGCTGGAATTCTCCAAGGCAATATGGAACATGTAATTGCACAACATTAAGATCAAAAATATCGGGGTACAAGGAATAATATGTAGAAGAACCAAGGAGACAAAATGCATCTCTTAAAATGATAGGTATATATGTTTCAAAATATGGTTTTGTTCCTCTCCTTGTATAAACCGATCAACCTCTATTGTATTCTCCTTTAAAGAATACGACGCTTCTAAGAGACAATTTTCTATTATGTAAGGGAAAATTTGAGAGCAAACCACTAGAGATAGAAGGTTGATTAATAGTATGACTAATGATTTTGTCTCGTATTGATTGATCATGGATCTCTTTAACTAAATTAGGGGAAGATTTATCGCCCACATGATTATCAACTTCACATTCTACCTCTTTTACTTTAGAAACTGCTATAAAATCTATGAGAGTGGGACAACCGTCATCTTTAAAAGTAAAGGTTCCTTCTTCAACATGAGGGAGACATTGTTTGCGAAGAATGATTAGATGTGACAATTGCACTATGTGGCTCATGATTTGCCAAAATGAAGAAGTTGACAAAAATTGTGGAGCTTCAAAATCTTCAAGATCAAATTTTCATGTTGATCTTGAAGATTTGAACCATCTTGAGATTGAGTGCTAGTGCTCAATTCAGATTGGTTAAAAATTAATTGATCTTGCTTGTCTGAGAGAGAACGAGATATTCAAAACATTCATTAATAAGTGGCATTTCTTTCAAAGGGAATCTAATACCAACATAAATGAACCTAATTGCAAAATCATTGAATGATTCACCATTTTCTCTCCTTAAACAACTTAATTCTTCACATAATTCATCATAATCATATTGCTAAAAACTGGATAAAACTCAAATACAAACTCTAATAAAGAATGAATAGAATTAGTCTAAAAGATTCAAACTAAACCTTAACCCAACCTTGGAAAGTGAGAGAGAACAATCTGCATGTAACATTAGAATCGCTGATCTTATGTAAGTCTTAAACACATATAAAAAAATTAGAAATATGGTCTATTGCAGATGTGTTCCTTCACCATCGAAGGTGAGTTATAAAAAGAGATCACTGCCTTGTTGGGAATATCAGGTATTGAGAAGTGGAAAACATGTTCCAACACGCTGATTTGTATGGAAATTAATTAAATTCAAAACAAAGACTCCTCAGAACTAACTTGTCGGGCCTCGGCCCTCCTTCTACCATTTGTTATCTGCTTAAATTGACCGGTCTCAATAACTAGAAGAGCAAGTCCGGTCCTGGTTGTCTAAATAACCCAAGTCGCTTGTAACTCGTTTCCGACAGTTTAATGGTTCTGCTAGCCAATCTAAGAATCCTAGAAGAAACAAATAAAAAGAGAGAAATAACTAACTAATTACTAAACACACTATATATGTACACATGTTCAAATGTAACTATAGTAGTTGTATTTGCTTAAGATATACAAGTTCATTTATTTACACCCATTTTACAAGCTGCAATTTTTTAATTGAAACTTACGAAATCGATGTGAAAAATGATTGTTTCTAGGAAGCAGATAAAGAAAGAACATAATTTTTTTATTGTTTTCTTTATAAATTATAAAGAATCTTGCAAAAAAACGCTAATGAAACATGAACATGTGGATAGTCAAAGATCAACCATACATTCTAGTTTCAATGATATGTAAATGAAAGAAAATACAAAGAAGCTATCATGTCACTGAATTAGTGAAGTGTATCCAAGCATTTGCATGAATGATAAACATCCAACTGCCATGTCCAAGAGAAATCTGCAGTGAATCTTATGAATGTTCTAAATAAATTTAAAACAAGTATTGGCGGCCAGGGTTTTAATGAAATGACGAAATGAAACACAAACATAAACCTGTGGATCTCATAATTATACATGATTACAACAAGATAAATCTGAAGCAATCTATGCATTTTATCATTCAATTTAAAACTCAAAGATAAATCTCATTATTTAAATCGAAGATAATCACAACATTTATATTGATGAAGCAAATGACAAATGGTATTTATAATATAAATCTCCTACACATCATTGCATCATTTAATCTAAAGATATCATACTCCCAAGACATGTAACAAGATTAAAAAACATAAATAATATTATAAACAAAAACTAAAGCCAAAATGCATATATGTCGCTCTATTAAGTTTTCGAGCGGTCATCCATTCTCAGCTCTGGAAAAAATTATTTGGATAATAGACTTTAAAGATTGGAAAAATTAATACATAAATGATATTACTAACCATGCATTGATAAAAACTAAAGCTATTTAAATCAATGCATAATAAATTATTCAAAGAATATGAATATATTATAATGAAAATAAAACCATTTTACTCACCAGACAAAATCCATTAAGCAACCTCGAATTCCATATTCTTCTTTGAAAATATTCGCCCATTCTCCAAAACTTCCAACCATCCATTACTCCATTTGAAAAGAAATAAAAGTTTACAAAAACAATAATATAATAAAAGAGAAAGGATTAAAATCCCTCTCTGAATTTCTTGGATCTCCCTATTACCGATTTCTCATATATTTATAAATGAATGAACAGTCTGGGCGCCACTTTTAATTTCCGCCACCTGAAATTTGTTCTCTAAAAGAGACCAACATGCCCCAAATCGCATTTGTTTGGGAAAATATCTAAGCTGAAGGTAAATGGGTTCATTTTGGTTCCTGGTTTTCAACCTAAGCTCCAAATTCACCGTTTGACTCGAATCAGTCCTCGTAAAATCGTAGGTTCCGATCTTGATCGCCTTCTAAATTTTATTTATTCTGCTCATAAAATTATTTGTAGAAATCCAAAATTATTTTTGATCAATCATCTTGAACGTATTTGGATAATAAAATCAATCCATGATCAGATCCTATAGACAAATATTTGATAATAGAAACTTGTGAAACAAAAGAAACCTAAATTAATAACCTAAAAATTGTGAATAAAACAAAATTCAGAAAAATAAAAAAAAATGAATTTAAACTAACTATAACTATAAACAAACATTATTTATATTTTCCTTTCAACATGATCTTAATTCTAGAATCTTCACGTTAATGGAGAAGAGAATAAAATCAAACAACATAGATAATCTTTTATTTTATTAATATTATGGAGATGCAAAATGAAAAAAGAATTTAATTAATTAATATCACCAAATGATTTCATGAAAATGATAGAAACCAAACAACATATTATTTGATGAAGTATTGAACACATTATTCAAAATAATGTTTTGCTAATGAGCAAAAGAATAAACACATAATCATAATTTAAACAAAAGTAAACATTTGATAAAAAATTAACGCTTTTGTTTTAAATTGAGATTTTTATGCTCGCTTTTAACTTTTGATATATACTCTTGTAATAAATGACTCATACTAAAGTGAATGTCTTAAGTTTGTCTCAGCAAGCCAAGGAATGGAACTATTTGAAAAGGTTGGATTCTCGTAGAGTTCATTATAATTATCAAGATTTGGTCAGTGGGCCCTTTAAATTTTGTAAAATATAAGTGGAGTTGTTAAATGCTTTAACAAAAATGTGAAGTCTACTTACGTGGCCACCAAAAACTTCTTCATCATCCAAATTCTATAGCTTCAAAGTGTTATTAGATAATACCTCAAAAATTTTGAAGGGAAATTTACCGTGCTTGCCTTTATCCTGCCTCGGTGCATCCCATTTGAGTACTAGGTCTCCCAGTTAGAAATCCTCCTTACTATTTTTCCTGTCAAATGTTTGCTTTATTTTCTATTGACAATCATGCACTTTGTCCATCACCGCTTCTCTAGTTTGCCGGACTTCTACCAAATGTTGTATTCTTCTGATCATATCAATGTTCGGTAGTAAGCCTTGGAATAATCTCGCCATGGACAGGGCAAGATTAGAAGGAAAAACTTCTTCAGTCCCATAAACAAGTTGGAAAGGTGAGGTGTCTAGGGACCTCTTTGTTGTCACTCTATCACTTCACGTAGAAAAATTTGGCCGGAATCATGCTTTTGTTTTCCTCTAATAACCTTTTGATGATCTTTATCAAGATTTGTTAGAGGACTCTGCTATTACATTCCCTTGAGGGTAGTAAGGAGGTGAGGAATCAATGCAACTCGAATCGCCACGTAATCTTGATCAATGGTTCAGCCTTGAATTTAACATGGTCGCTGATGATTCTATTCAGCAACCAAACCTCGCGCATGTCTTCAAGAAAACCAATGATTACTTTCTGAGAATCACTCCTTATGGGGATAGCTTCAATCCACTTGGCAGGAAATAATCAAGGTGCTAATATCCAATTGTGATGTGACCATTTGAAGCAGGATGAATTTACCCAAAAAGTTCAGGGCCCAATCGGGCCGAAAGGGTCCTCGGTTACTACAGTTTCAATGTCGAGACTTGAGATGTTGCTCTCGTAGAATTTCCGACATTTGATGTAAGCCTCGGTTTTTCTACAAACATCGCTGAATAGAGTAGGGCCAATAGTACCAAATCCCCGAGCAATTTTGTAGGTTGTGGGTCTCCATAAATGAAGTCCCCCACATAGGCTGCTATGAAAATCACAATCTTTTGGGCTTCTTGCGGGTCTAAACATATCAAAAGAACACCTAGAGGGTCTTCCAATACAAGACCCGGCTCCATAAGGCAATATCTAATTTCTTTGAGATTTAAATCTCTTGCCTTGATTTTTCCCATACCATCGTGGGCCTTAACTCTGCAGAAAATATATAATGTCTTTATACTAGGTGCATTATGCCAATGGAGGGTTGTCTTGAGTGGTTTTATCGCATTAACTTCACCGCTAATTTTCTTAGCAAGTAAGTTGATTAAGTTAACCCCAAATCTTTTACAATTAGATTCACCAACAACTTGGCTAAACCTTCCCTTTAACTAGTTTGGTGGTTTTATTTCCAAATCAAATTAAGGGATTTTTGCACCACTTGCTCCTTCTCCTGCCTATGTCGTCGAATGAGAATGTCCTTCATAGAAGTTTAAGGAACATATGAAATGATCTTTGAATGCGTATCATAGAATCTGAAGCTTTGAGAGCTTTCACCAAGGCATAGGGACTGCTTTCTCCATTGATGTCATATTCGACCAAGGCTTAGTGTCGAAAAGGAGATAGGTTGTTCTATTCTTCATCATTATTCTTTTCCGCAATAAAACACCGCCATTGTATCAAATGAAGCAAAGAAAAATCAGAAATCCTTGGAATAATCAGACTCCATCAACACCGGTGCCTTAGCACTTTTTTGATTTAATAAAGTTGATTCTCTGGGCTCAAAGTAGCTCATTCTACTCATTCCCTTTTTGAGCATGATCGCGGATATGCTTCACTAATTCATTAAAATTTGAAACAAACCTTCTCGTAAAATTAATTTTTCCTAGGACTAGATTTCCTTCTTCGATCTAGGAAGTGACAAGGTTTAACAGTTTCACCTCGCTTCTAATCAATTCTCGACCCTCACTAATAATTATGTGCCCCAACAATTTTTCCCTCTTCCATGGAAAATAAATATTTCTTAGGATTTAGGGAAAGACCAAACCTTATTCATTTCAAGAAGACTTTCCTCAAATGGAAACATTGTTCTTTATCAGATCTAGAGAAGACACCGTTATAAGTCATCTAGATAGATGAACACAAATTTGTCTCTTTATCCAATGAATACATGTCCATGGCTCGCTTGAAGGTTGCCCCTATGTTCATCCAGCGGAATTTCAAAGATACATGAATGTGCCCCCAAGAGCGGTGAAGGTTGTCTTCCTCTCATCTTCGTGCAAGACAAAGACCGACAGTAGCCAGAAAAACAATCAATCATGAAAATCCCGATGCACCTATCACCCTCGGCAATATGTGTTCCATCTTGGCAGTAATTGTCCTTCTTAAAGCTTATGATCAAATTCTTGAAATCAACACACACCGATTTCTCTCCATTTTTCTTTCTTATCGGGACCAAGTTGGATACCCAATCAATATCTCAAAGGGACAATGATTTAAGTATCCAATAGCTTCTTTACCTCCCTTCCCATATTGTGGGTAGCAACATAGGATTTATTTGTCTTAATTTCATCCTAAATGGTTTTTCCTCCTCCTTTAATGGGATCTTATGTTCAATGACACTTGTCGTATGTTCTAAGGTCTTCATAGGTCCAGCAAAACATATCAACAAATTCTTTCTTAATATCCTAGCATACTTGGCCCTTCCTATTTCCCTTGGACAAGTTAGTTCGACAACTTAACAAACTCTTTGGTTCATTCTCCGTACAATATTGCACTTAGCGCATGTCAACACTCTCATTTGAAAATCCTTACCTTTACCGCCAATATCATTCCTCGTTGTCAAATACTCTTTCCAAAGGAACTAGTCCCTTTGGGATGTGATTTTTGGGCAATTGAACAATATGATGATCAACAACCTTGTTCAGAAAACATCATCATGAGGATTATTTTCAGAGTCATGATATTGGTCAATGTGTAATGTAGAAAACTCGTCAACAACTTCCTCGTGAGTAGCCTTTGATCTCAAGATCTCAAACACTTTCCAATGCTTGACGCTGTTAGGTATGGAGGGTTTATATTTTACTTCTACATCATAATTTGAAGTTTAGGTGGAAAAGGGACTCTAAAATTGCTTGATGAAACAACCAAAGAGTCAGCCATGACATTCTCTTCTCTTTGAATAAATGAAATGTTGAAGGTCGGTGAAAAATCAATGTCAATGAGGTCCTATACTTCATTGTGAATCCTATTGAGGGTGTTTGGCCCGATAAATATTTCTAATCTACTGGACAATCAACTCAAAGATCCCTTTAAAACACCGATATCTCTTCAATTCCCCATGTCTTTTGCAGCCCTCAAACCCAAACAAGATTATATTTTGCCACATTGTTGGTGACTTCAAATTCTAGTTTATATGACAAAGATATATTTTCTTGATTTGGTGAGACAAAGACCACTCCATCTCTAGCACCTTCTCTAGAAGAGATCCATCAAAAGAACATTTTCCACAATGTAGATAATTGGAGGAGAATCTTCACAGAGAATAATGGACTTTCTGATCTCAAGAGGAGGTTCAAGGGCATCGATGAGCTGCAATAAGATGGATCCTAAATCAGCATCAAGGGAAAAGATAGGATGATTGGTGGGTCCGCCTATCAATTAGCATAATGTAGGCCAACTAAGTTTCTCTATACATTCTTCTATGCTCCCCCCCCAAAACAGGAATAGTGGCATGTATGAGGTCCATTTGCAAGGTTCCCCAAGTATTTTTTATCCAAGATCTCGATAAGAAAGCATGCCCAAAATTAGGGGGGACATCACCACCACAATATCCATGACCACACTTTTCATGGCAATCAAACAATCTCACAAACAGATCTTTGATAACCCCAAGACATTGCACCCTCCTTGAATCAAAAGAATAAAAATCATGATAAGCCTTGTGATTTCTAATACAAGTTCTTCCATGACAGCTTTTGGGCATGAGGTTATGGATGCCCTAAGTCCATCAAACAATTTTGCAACACCTTATCATGTGTTTCTTTTAGATCATGTATAGAAGGGGAGGGGATGAATCATCTCTATCTTCTACCATAGGACCTAAGATGACTGCTACCTTTTCGTCTTGGATATTTACTAAGTCTATGGAATGACATGATGGTTCACCTAATAGCTTGGAGAGAGATTTTAAATCTTCATGTTTGACTAGCTCAGAAATGGGTACAGGGATTCTAATCTTTTCAATTTCCTCATGCTAAAAATTTTAAAATAAGAGGGGTTTTCAAATCTCTCACTTCCGGGACAGACTGCGGACTATGGGTGAGGGGTTCTCAGGCTTTCTTATCCCACGGTGTTGTGTCTTAGAAGGTTTCTTTCTTGGAAGGTTGATCGTGGATATTAGACTTCCTTTATTTTCCTAGACCGAGGTTATATTTATTTGATTACTATTGGTCTTTTCTCTTACTCAATTCATTTATTTGGTCGTCCATGAGGGACTCCTCATACACAGATTGGGTCAAATGGGGGAAATGGGGAGGTGTCTCCAAGACAATGGATTTCATGATGTGATCTTCCTCCTTCCTCACATCAACAAGGTTATTTTGGAGAGGGGTTTGGATTTTCTAATCATCCCTCTCTGTTCCGAGGCTCTCTTGGAAGAATATGAGGGGAATTATCCAGTCTTCTGAAATTACCTCTATAATCAACATTCTATTTGTTCCTAAAAGTCCGCCTTCAAATTCCATCTTCCATTTCAGAAAGATATTTTATTAGCTTGGTCAATTCATCTACTTGAGGGTGGATCTAGAGGAACCAGAGGTGGAAACTTCATATCTCCGTCATCTTTATTCCCAAGTCTATCAACTTCCAACACATTGATTCTACTTCTAGGGCTACATCTTGCATATGGGCTGTTGAGGTAGCTCTTCTTTCTCTTAACGTATAAGTACAACTGGTCAAGCACCAGTATAAGTGAATTTCGATAGGGTTTCCATAGTTTTATCTCGCCAGAGATCTATTGTACATTTTGTTGAATGTTTGAGAGAAATCGTAGATAGATTCTCCTCCTTTCTTCAAAGATCCAAACTGATATAATACATGAAGTCTTTTTATCCCCCATTGTCTTAAGAAAATATCATCTAAAGCCTCAATCCCATCTATAGATCCAGTAGGTAGGGCTCTAAACCATTTCCTAACTTCACCATCACTCATCCACATCCTTGTTTTCAATATTTAGATTGCTCAATACTTAACTTTAGAAAGCAACTGTGTGCTCTCAACGCTATATCTTCTTCTTCCGTGAATTTGGGCATGTATTTTAGGTAGTCTCCAGTTGGGAGGGAACATGGCCGAGGTAAGATTAGAGGACATATCTTGTTGCCAATGCATGGCATCCATTCTCGCTTCTAGGGGGATTGGCACCTTCCATGGATGATATCGAGGAGAACCGAGGAGACGTAGCTCTGAAACGAAGCTTGGTGGCTGGAACTGAGCTTCTTGGAGGAAAAGGAAACAACAGAGGATTTGATAAAATACCATAGGGCTCGAGGGAACCGAGATTTATTCTATAAATGAAAGGATTCTAACAGGGGGAGGAGTGATAAAACCCACAAAGGGGAAAGTATTCCAAGGTCCCCGGGTTCAGACCACTGTAATCTCTTAGGGAGATAGGGAGGATATGATTTCTCCTCCAATCCTGCACTGTGAGGGAGAAACCAACAGAACACTCCCAATCTGTCTCTTTAAATTCCAGATGGTATGATAGGAGAATGAGAAGCAACTATTGGAGTTTCTAAAGGAGGATGGGGAAAATCATCAGAAACACCTGGTTCAACAACTATGAAGTACCTTCCTGAGGGGTCTTCCGTCTTCTGACAATTTTCTCTGGGTCAGCTTCAGGTGTTTCTAGAGGCAGCTGTGGGGTAGAACTCGTGTGTCTGCCTATGGAAGCCACAACTGAAATGGTGGATTCACATCAATGGAGTCACCAGGTGTAGGTTGCAATCTTCAATGGTTCTGATATCTGATGTGCCTTCAGAATCAAAAGCTCATTGTCGTTCTATCCCAGGGAAAATATTCAATTCATCCCCAACAACGATGCCATAAATGTTAGCACCATAAGTCACCTCTGGATTGCAACAGAGGTAAGCCCAGTACCCATCGGTTTTTATGTCACAATGAATAAATTTAAGGGTGGTCTAATGGACATAGTATCAGGATAATATCACTTTAACTTAGAAAACTGGGTTGGTATGCATATGCAGATGAGGTCTTGATATAACTTCAATCAGTAAGTTTTAGTAAAGGTGAGTAGGGGGGAGAACTTGAGGAGAGTGAAGAGGTCTGCTATGGACATATGGTCTTCCAACAACCTAAGGAGGAAAAAATCAGAAGACAAGATCCTCTTGGTTCATAGTTTTAAGGAACTGAATGAGATTATCATTGAACTACAATCAAACATATATCACAATTCAATAACAACAACCCGACTGGATCATCCATGCCCGAGTCATTTAGTGTTGGATAGAAAAAACAACACAAGAGACTGATTAGAACTGGTCACAATGTCATTGTGATCAAACCTACATCACAAAAACATAACTACCCTCGATTGGATCATCTATGCCCAAGTGTCCTAACACAACTGTTTACAGAGATATGAAATGAAGATGACTTACATTAAACAAGAAGTCTCAAATACAGATACCTAACCAGAAGAACCAGAGTTTCATTAAAACTTTACAATGCAAGATCCTAGCTCAACCATTGACTTGAACAAAATATCAAAAATGAGTATTTATACTCAGAACAACTTGCCACCACCAGAAGTGTGACCTGGCTACTGTAATCAAAGCTTTACGTCTGCATCTCCTCTACCAGTCTGCACTTGCATTCTTCTGTCAAACGCGAGTTCGGATCAGTATGGGCTTTGCAGGAAAATCTGTTGACAGGGGAACTTTGGGTTGACAGTCTGCCTCCATGGCTAGTTCTTCCATGCTTCCCATTTATGGAATGAAATGAGGTTCCAACCACCACTCCATTTTCATTTACTACTTTCATCAGGATTGGGAAGAGGCCCAACACTTATGAATTCTCTAGGCGGTGCCTATGATTCCTTCAAACTAATCTCGGCGCCTTGAAACTGCGCAACTCTTTGCTGAAACCAAGACAGGCACTTTTGACCTTTGGTGCGACTTCTCTCCATATCTCCACGCGATCTCGGGCCATGACTTGGGGCTCTCATGTGAAATTTTGGGATTTTGCATTTCGAGAGTCCTCATTCCCTTTGACTTCAAATATCACGATGCATGAACTTGTGAAATGCCCCTTTCAAATCGATGATCGAACTTGCATTCCATCCGACAGCTGAGGCTCCTTGTGACGAGCGCTTTCCACTTGGCACTACCTTCCACATGACCCCAAGATGTGATCATGGGCCTAATTCCCGGGTGCTTCACGATTTCACATTTCGCGAACTTGTGTCGTGCTTCATGATAAAACCTTTGAGTCGTGAAATCGCGATCCCTCGAATCAGACACTACACGTCCCTCTGAAATAGACGACCCAGATCATTTTGCGATTTCACGTTTCGCGAGTCCTCACAACTCTTCCCTTTGACTGCTCCATTCTGTGAGTCAACGAAATGTTAATCTTGTGCCACATGTTTTTCCCAGGATCAACGGCTAGTATTGGTCTCGCGATTTCATAACTCTGTCTGACGCTATACTTCGTGTAACTCGATGATCCTGATCGCCCGATCGTCGTCGATCCGATCTTCTTGATGGATCTCCGCCGTTGAAAGATGATCTTACTCGCTTGCTTGATTTGAGTCCATATAAGACCGCTCTAAGTGTTGCGCTTGTGCTTACAGCTGCGGTTTTTGTGAACAATTACCTGGACGACTAACTAAGGGCTCGAGAAAAAAAAATGATCATTGACAGAGGTAAAAAAAGAAGCAATAGATCTTAGAGAAAACAGGTCGATCAAACAGACGAAGGCAGACAGAAGAAAAACTACAAGACGAGAGGAAAAACTTATGATCGGGTCTGCAAAAGGAGGAGTGACAGGCAAAAATA
>SNQJ01S0173516.1:0-20330 GCA_010110895.2 Picea sitchensis | reverse complement strand
TTCGGCGTTTTTGACGACACAATGTTTGTGTCCACTAGACTTGTGATTTCCCGAAACCCGATGGCTTATGGTCGTTGACTTGTTGACGGTCAGCTCCTTGGTGCATAGTCTGCCACCTGTCTTCCACTATCGAAAACTGCCCCTAATATCGGGAAATCGGGCATCGTGATATCGGGATCTCTGTTGCCATGTGCTCGGGACTTTTAGTTCCGCGACCCCCGACTATGTGGGATCTCTCGCCACGTGCCTCTGGATCGGACGACTTGTATTCAACCTTTAAAGAAAAGAGACTTCTCTGCTGCTAAATGTCGAGTAGATGGGCAACTTCGACACCCCGATGACCGTTGATTTTCTTTGCGGACGGATCTCGTCCGTCAATATCAAGACTTAGCAGGCTCACTGATTTGATACTTGGAGGAAAACAAGAATTCTCCCGAGCTGCGCTTGAGCACTGCGTGCAACTTGCAGACCCGCGTGCTTCTCGAACCAGGGACAAGATTTATCGTTAACACCACCTCATAAATATCAGCATCAGATATACCATGTCCTGAAAAATGAAATGGGAACAAATTAGATAAGTTATTCACAACTAATTACTAAATTTTATATAAAAATGACTTGGCTACAGAATCGTGAGATTCTGTATCCAGTCTTATATTGGCAAAATAAATCTAATTTCAACCGATTTGATTCAAAACAAATATCATGACGGTAAAAAGAGGGAAAAAATTGTTTTACCATTTAAACCAATGACTAAACATGGATCAAGATAGCTCGGAATTGACTATGGAATTCACACTGTTTGCATTCTTTATTATAATATTGCTTGTCTTCTTAAGACGTGTGACTTGTCTTTGCTCATTTTCCCTGAGTTCACGATTTTATTTCATGAGTAGCTCATTGTGGTTTGTGAGCGTTTTAATTTGAGCTTGGAGAATTAGGATATCAATATAGTATCGTTCGACCCAACGTAGGCAGACTTCAAAATTTGCAGGGGAAACGATCTGTTGATGGGGAACACAGTCAAGATTGGTTGCATCTGTATTTCCTGTTACTTTCCCTAGACCAAAACTGATACCAGTGAACTCACTTTTATCCTTGAGACACGGTGGAAGGTTGTTAATAAAGTCATATGGCTTATTAGGGTTCGATTTATTACAATCTGGATCTTCTTCTACGAGGAACTTTTCAATTTTGGAATCAGAATCCGCATTGACCTCGATCAAGTCGATCGAGCTCAAATGAGGCTTAGATCGATTCCTCAAACTTCTCGAAAAGAGTCGACCAGGTCTTTTATTTCGGAACCCTACCATTGCATGCTTATGTTTGTGAGACTTGTCGATACAGGGTTTCATATTAGCGTTAGGGCCAACAAATAATTCATGGACAAAGGTATCATTTAATTCAGGATTAACATTTTGTTGCCCATGTGAAAAGTGACTGAGTGTTGCCTCGTCACAAGGGTTTTTCTTCAAAGGATCTGGCTTGTCACTTGAGAAATCAAAATGTTTGTCTATCAGAGGCTTGTCCAACATAGGGGTTTCTGTAGGAATGGCTGTAAAAAAACCGTTTCGAGCTAAGAACCTATCCCAATCATCACCTAGGGTTTTCAAATGATGAACCAACCGTATTTTAACTAAACCATGGTGAAAGAGGCTAGAGTCGAGGCTCTGCTTCTTGTATCTTTTAGACATCTTGTACAGACTTCTTAGCAAATAAAACAACACATTCAAATGGAAACCTATAAAGTGCATAAGCAACCACACATGATAAAGAAAAACCAGGCCATAACGGCCTTCACAGGTTATAAACTGTTTAAGAACTGATAAGAGGCCATGCCATCTAAGATTAAGCAAAGAAACAGGAATACCTTTCTCGCAACAATCAATCTTTCTGGAAGTCATGAAGAGGCCCGAGGGCACTTCTTCGATTTTTGAATTCTTGAACCACTTTTGACCGATCAGAGGAAGCCCTGTTGATTCACTCAAAAACTCTTCAGTCACCTCCAAATGGATATCTCCAACCTTCGCTCTATATCCATCAAACTTTTGTGTGAATTCCTTAGCCACGCGAAGGTTATACCCTTCGAATCTCTTAATGAAAATATCCCAGCCCTGGCCTTATAAATCCTCGACTGCACCATCATGAGACAACAACGCTTGAGAGCCATTCGGCTCTGTTCAGACAACAGGGGCCATTAAGAGTATGACCAAATTGTAACAAGGGAAACTCAAACTAACTGTGAGTTTAGATGGTAGAGGTAAAAGGGACAAGTCTGAGCGGATACCATGGAAACAAAACAAGCAAAACACTTGCGCATTCATAGCATAAACATGAAGGTTTCGGTCATGAAGTTTGAACACTCCTGGTAATGAACACCTCGAGTACAGAGCAGAACACAAACCTTTTAACTCATAATAAAAGCCTGTCAATTCAATTTGCAAGCCAAAGGTCAAGTACAGGATATGATGTTTGTGCATTAATTCCCATGTCATGCAATGACTATAGTCGATTTGCAAAGGTTTGAAATGGATATGTTTACAAATCAATATGAATCAACTCTTGGTATTATATCAACATTCAATAAACTCAAAGGAAAATCATACACGTATTAAATATGAAGTAGATGTAAGCACAATAAACCTTTAAAAGCATGTTTTGAATAGGGATATAATATGAAATTAAGTTTCCATGTTTGATTCATGCTTTCAGTCATGAATCAAACATGGAACAAACACACAAATGTTTGATAGATTAATGAATGACTATACTAACCCAGTCATCGTTCAAAAAAGATAATTTTTACAAGACAAGGTGAAGGTAGCTACAGAAAGTATAGTTTCTCATTTTATTAATGAAATCGTGTGAGGCTGCCAACAAATATATGGGGTCGATCCCACTTGGGATTTTTTTGTGGACACGGTAAAGGAACAGTATTACCCTGTTGGAAACTATGATGACCAGTATATGAGATGGACCACACTATGGCAAGAGAGGGGCCAAGCAGTTCCGGAGTTCACCAATACCTTCCATACCTTGCACACCAAGTTGGGTATCAAAGACTCTGAACGACATTTGGTTCTGAAATACTGTGGGGCCCTACACAGATACTTCCAAATTGAAATGGATTTTCTGGACATCTCATCACTCAGTGTTGCTTATCGATATGTTGTTAAAATCGAGCAGAAATTTAAGCACCAGAACAAACGGGATTTTAGGTCTGCAAATCTGCAAGAACCAAAGTAATCCCCTAGCACAACACTAATGAATGTCGCTCAAAACAGTGATTGGTGGCTGAAATCAAGGACAAGGAGCCGAACCCTGATTCATAATCTGATTCAGTAAATATCGATAGAAGACAGATCATCGACCCAGATCCCACTACTATTGTCGTGACCGCAACAATTCAACCGGAAGAACCCACAGATTTTGAAGAGGGGAAGTTCCTTTTTCATTCACACATGTCGGTGAAGGGGACCCCGCTGCATTTTATTATTGATAGCGGAAGCCAAAAGAACCTCATCTCAATGGAGGTCGTCAAACAATTGGGATTGTCGACAACACCACACCCGCAACCATACAACATAAGGTGGCTTCGCCGGGGACGAGATCTTTGTGTCAGCCAACAGTGTCGATTTTCATACGGCATCTAGCCTTTCAAGGATGAGGTATTATGTGATGTTGACCCACTGGATGTCTGTGATGTTCTCTTGGGCCAACCATATATGTGGAAGTGCCATGCTATCTATGAGTCTCGACCTCGTAGTGTCTTTGTTACTCTAGGGGGTCATCTCTATAGGATACCACAGGTAGTTCCAACTACTGTCCCACCTAAACAATGCCGCAAGGTAGTATCTCATACTACAAAATTCAGCTTCTTCACAATCTGTTCGAAAGGTGAACAGAAGGATACTGCAACCACTACAGCCTCGGACCAAGCACCTTCTATGCAACAGAATCAGGTCAACAAGATTGCAGCAAAGCACAAAGGTTCCTTCTGCACGTAGTCCTCTCATGTAGCTAGACTTGTTGAACAGACTCAGTCTCGCCAACAACAAGTTCGTGACAGCCTTCCACAAACCAAGCAGCGCGACATCTCCAACAAGGCAAGCAACTCACCTAGATTCAGATTCATCAATCACTTTCCCCTCTCCCCTGGGAACTCAATGCAATGGATACCATTGCGTCCTAAGAAGGGAGGATTGATCCAAGTGGATATCGGTGGCCACCCACCTATTCCACGGGCTCGAAAAATAGTTTTCCATCTTGGCAGTTTTTCGGGTTCCAAACTTTTGAGGCCATTTTGAGGCCCTAAACGATGTTTTTTGGGTATTTGGGGCCCAGATGACTGTCAAAGGCATTGACTTGGGCCAATCGAAAATCGTTCTTCTCGGGTAGACCTTTCCAACGGTGTAGCGAGCGCCCCAAACAGAGATCGTATGCAAAAGTTACGCCCCTGGGAAGTTGACGTATCAACTACTCCCATCGAGGCCCACAAACCTTTTGGCTTTTCATCTTTCGGGGTTAGGGTTTTTTATTTTACTTATGTTAAAAAGGCCTTTGGAGCCTCATTGTAACAATCATCTTCTCATGGATGCGAGTAGTTGTCACATCTCTTCTCAGAGATAAGCTGCCACCATTCTAGCGAGTCTTTCACTTCGTATTTTTACAGTCTTTGTACATTTTCATCAATAGAAAATTGTGTATTACTGAATCTCTGTGTTTATGGTTGCATCTCTAATACATTTCTCTTATATTATTGGATATCCAAGATATCTCTGTACATTGCTTTATTATATCTCCACTCTCATTTTGTGCCTCATCCGAATCACTCAAGGCTTTTAACGCTCGAGCATGTTGCGGTGCTGAAATGACTGGTGGTCATTGATTTGGTTGTGATCTACGATCTGGACGCACCTGGTATTTTTTAGAACCTACCTCCTTCTCCACAACACACACCATACAAAGCCTCGATGTCATGGATGCATTTCCTCTTCCAGCTCATAAACCTACCTCCAACACCTACTCTGATGTTAAAGTACAACACGATCACCCATGGGATTTTTTCCATGGGGCAACTCAAGGTGAGAGATGGGAGGAGCAGAGGGAGCTTATACCTATCAAAATCACACTGCATTTCATTCTCAGCAAGGTTGGGATTGGCCACAAACAATTTTGCCGAATTTATGGCGTTAATGCTTCTACTACAACTTGCCAGAGAAAGCGAAATTACTCAGTTGCATAACTATGGAGATTCCCCATTGGTTATTAATTGGATTAATGGTGTTTACTCTCTTCAAAACTATACTCTTCAGTCTCTCTTCCAAAATATTAAACTTAAATGTTTACATTTCACTCATATTACTTTCGATCATCTGTTCAGGGAGAGGAACCAGGACGTTGACTCCCTCTCCAAAGTTGGATTGACATTAGACTGTGGCATCTAGAAAATCCATGAAAAATCCCAGAATGGCCAATCATAATATTTTCATGATTCTTGGTTGCAACTAGCATAATATTTTGGGTTGATTTTTTGTTAATCATGTTCATGTTTATTCTCAGGACACACATATCGGATATACTCAATAGAAATCGATATAGAGTTGTTTCTTTTTGTTTTTTTATGAATTTGGCAGTGTGTTGCCAATGTAATACTGAGATTTTCTAATACCCATTATATTTTGGACCCTACCTTGCTGGGACAATTTATTTTTCACTATTTTATCTATAGTCGGTGACAAGGTTGGTCGGTTCGAATGCTCAATAACATCTATAATTTTGTTACTATGAAATAAAATTACTGGATTTTTTTCTCTGGAAAAATGATATATCAGAATCTTAAAATACATACTTCTTTTATTTTTTTCTATATATTTTTATTGCCTTAACCATTTTTAAAATAAGTTATAGGCTACATTAGAATAGATTCGGATCTACAATCTAAAAAAAATGTTTGATAATGTTAATACCCTTGTACCCCACACTAATGCAATACCTTGTAATTTCAAGGATGTAATGGCTTTCATAACTTTAAGAAATTTAAAATTAATATTATAAATTTTGAAAAAATACACTACTAGAACAATTTGTTCTTTATAATTCTACAAAAAAAATTAAAGAAATTCCATTGTTAAGGTACTCAACACCTGCACTAAAGGAAACATATGCATTATTATTTGCTTTAAAAATAATATACCATTGTTAAAAAAACTCAAATTTCATATAGTTAATACACAAATTCTATAAATAAAAATCTCTCCAAGTCATAAGAATGTTGTTTTCCCATGTTTGTATTGTAACTAACTTATCATTAACTTGAGCAAACCCATATATGTAATTAAAGAAAAAATCATTATTAAATGTTAAAAATTTAATAAACAAATTATCTTTCCTATAAATGAATAGTTAAGTTGAACATTAAGGAGCGGAGTTAGTGAATACAAAGTAATAAATATAATAAATTTATGTTAGTGATGAATTTGACAGTATTTATGATATTATTATATTGACATTGTATCCTTGAAAGATTCCTAGAATCGGTTTTGGGTTTGTTCATATGAATAAGTGAGTATGTCTAAGAATAGAAAAGAAAGCAATTATGAAAGGGGTTATGTTTGAATTTAGGGACATTTTAAGTTTAACTCTCTTTATTGTATCTTTATCTCAATGATAGCTATGATATTAGTTTGGATTTAGGTTGAGTGGTTTTATGAGTTTATCTCCTTAGTTTGGCTCACACCGTGTACATGGGGTAGGGAACACATTTAATGAGGGATGTGGTTATGTCATGCCATAATGTCCTAACAAAATATTAAGTAAGCACATGGGGCACATTTAATAAGAGATGTGGTCATGTCATGACCCAATGTCTTTAACAAAATATTAAGTAGTTACTTAGCAATATGCATACTAATAGCCAACTTAATTTCGGAACATTTTAACAAAATATTAAGTAGTTACTTAGCAATATGCATACTAAGCCAACTTCATTTCGGAACATCTTTTTAGTATGGTTTCGTTTATTTTTATTGGTTTAGTATGGTTTAGTTTATTTTTATTGGTTGTTGATTTGATGGTATACTAAGTTTCGGAACATCTTTTAGTATGGTTAAGTTGTTTATTTGTTTTTGTTTTTAGTTTTTTTATATTATATTCTTTCAATGTTTTGTTATTGAATTCAATGAATACGATGATGATTGATGATTATTTTTTTATTTTTCTAAATTAATATTTGAACCATCTTTTTAGTATGGTTAAGTTGTTTATTTATTTTTTGTTGTTGATTTGAGGGTAGATTTTTTCAATGTTTTGTTATTGAAATCAATGAATATGATGATTATTTTTTATTTTTTTAAACTAATATTTAGATTATAAGTTGTATAGTATTTTTCATTATTTGAATATAGAGAATTTATTAATTAATATTATACCATATAATTTTATATTAATAGGTTTAAAATTCTAAAAATTAAACGCAAAAAAATACCTAGTATTTAAGAATTGATTATTTTTATATTAAAAACATATAAATATTGATGATATAAAATTATGTATAAAAAAAGTTTAAATATTGGAGGAGGCTTGAGTGATGGTGATATTTGAATATGTAACTTCAATTAAATTAATCTGCACCTTTCCTCTTCGTTGTTTTATGCCTAGAAACCTCTTTGTAACATAAAAAGCTCTCACATAAACCCCTCTTTGTATCATTAAACTTATAACCCTCTATTTATACAGTGACTCCTATTATACACTGAGTCGAACATTACAAAACTTGACATATCCCCTAATTTTTTCCCATATACCTTCATGTGTATTCTAGTATCAATCCAAAATTTAGAGGATTTGACAATTTTTTTCATTGGAAATTAAAGATTAGAGCACGTCTACATGAAAACCTACCTCTAATGACTCTATACCAAATCCCCATGAAAAGATACATGGAAGGACTCTACCAAATCCCTATTTGCTAGAAACAAATAATGGTGCCAAATCCCCATTTGCTGGTTCATAGTTTGGGTAGCATAATTGATTATTTGGGTTTAATTTCCTCAAAATCAACATGTTAGCCTATTGTGATTTCAAAATCGACATATTGGCGGCCTAATGTGATTCCAAAATCGACATGTTGACTTAATGTGATAAGACTAGTGGATTTAATTTTTTTAGTAAATTTAATTCTCTCAAAATATACTCTTGGGTGGTTTAATTCCCTCAAAGTATACTCTTTGGTGATTGGGTGGTTTAATTCCCTCAAAATATACTCTTGGGTGGTTTAATTCCCTCAAAGTATACTCTTTGGTGATTGGGTGGTTTAATTCCCTCAAAATATACTCTTGGGTGGTTTAATTCTCTCAAAGTATACTCTTAGGTTGTAGTGTCAAAGTATACTCTTGGGTTGTAATGGCACCTAGCCTAGATCAAACTTATTAATTACCACTTCCCATTATTATTAAAAAAATCCCCATTTATTAGAAACTAATAATGTTTAATAAATGAATCATGTATCTTTATTCATGGCGCTTTGAAAAATGATTTTTTCTTAAAAATGAATTTTTCCCAACCCACTAATAAGTATGATATAAACATTAATATATATATATATATATATATATATAAATTAATATATTAATGACTGAGTGTGATATAAACATTAATATATTGATAACTTAAATTGAGTGTGATGTAAACATTAATATATTATATTGAAAACTTAAATTAAAATAAGAAGTATTAAGAATAGACAATCCAAATGTTTATGTGACCATATACTGAAATGTTTCATCAGAATAGTAATCCGAACATTGCAATTAGTAAAACTCCAATCTTTATAGCTTTTCATTTCACACATAAAATTTATAAAAAATAAAGATAAATAACAATATTTCCATAAACATTTGCATTTGAAATTAAATGTTCATTTCACACATAAAATTTATAAAAAATAAAGATAAATAACAAAATTTCCATAAACATTTGCATTTGAAATTAAATGGCGATGTAGCTTTTCTTCAAACGTTGGCGCAGTTGGCCTGCTCCCCCACCCCACTGCAGTTTGGGACATCCAGAGGCATAAAGCCTCTGCAATGATATACAATGTTCAACACCTTCAATTTCTTCTAGCTCGGAGCAGTTCCTAACTCGAAGTTTTGTCAGCGGCGCCAACCCCTTTATTCTTTTCAACTTCACACATTCATCTGCCCACAGCCCCTGTAAAGAAACCAATGTTTCCATACCGGGCAGTTCCTCCAGTTCTTCGCAAGACCGGATCTTTAGTCTTTCAAGTTTTGCAAGGCCACAAAGCCCTTCTATTTTTCTCAAATTGCAATCCTCCACCGTCATACGAGTCAACTGAATCAACAGTCCAACTGAATCAGGCAAACGCTTCAATTTCGGGCAATTCAGGAGTGTCAAATCCTTCAACCTCTTGAGGTGTTGGAATCAAAAGTTGAATCTTGTGTGCAATAGGAAGAGATAAACAGATTGGCTCTTCTTGAGGCAAATAAACAATGGAGGGATGTTGCCTAGGAGTAGATGGCACATTCACTTTTGCAACAGATATTGCATAAAGATAAGGATAAGCGTTTGGGTCTTACAGAGGCTAAAAAACTCATGCACATGCAATAGTTATGCAAGCAAGAAGGGTCACCAACTCTGTTTAGCGGACAAATGGTCACCAACTCCGTTTACCAAACAAAATTGTTTATGAGACAAATGTGGCCAGTTTATTCTAGAGAATTCAGATAAGTTAGCATGTAAGTGGAAAACGTGGCACCTCATATAACATTGGCTATGCACATTGATGGGTTGAAAAAGACTATGTCATTTTGTGAAAGTTACAAAACCAATCATTTTGGAGGATTTTATTAGTTATTTGATATTGTATGGTTGGATAAAGATTTAGTTGTAAATACCTTATGCGAGAATTAGCAATGGCTTAGATTGGACAATAGTGGAAGATGAAGAGAGCATTGAAAGGGAAACTAAAGAAGAAAAAAATGATTTTTTCCTTGTCCCTAATGTTGGGGGAAGATCTCAATTACCAACCTTTTCGGATGCATTTTCGCTCTCTTATGTAAGAGAAGTGTTTGAGAGTGAAATGGACCATGCCAATAGTTCAAATAGACATGGAGCTAGCACCATCTTTGGAGAGGTTGAGAGTGTCTTTGCTGGAGAAATTATGAGGAGTCTGGTCTCAGTGAAGATGAGAAAGGTCATTCCTTCTACATTGATGTGGGTCATTCCTTCTGCATTGATTTGGGTCAAAGTTCAATTGAACATTACCCTAATAAATGACAACATCTCTATCATAACTATGAAGCACAACTATTGTTAAAATGAAAAATTAGGATGCCAAGTAAATAAAAAAAACATTACAAACATTCTTTTGCAACCATATTGTAACTTCTTAAATTGTTTCATATTATGAGACATACCATTTGCAACATGGATGTGAACAAAGACTCCAAATTAGTGTTATAGATGTGAGGCCTTTTTTCCCAGAAAAGAAAATTAACACAATTATATTATAGAAATATATTTTTTTACATTCGCTTCTCCAGTGGCTATATGATATAGCTCAATAATAATGTTCAACGATACTTCCCAAAGATACTATCCAAACTGGTAGGAGAAATAACATTCTCCAAAACTGACAAAAAAGAGGCTAATCAACTTAGGACTCAAAAGAGTATTACATCCAATACTAATCCAGAAGGGGCATGAACCAAAAACTAAAGAGACTCTAAGAAAACAACAAAATGGAAATACCAGGTAGAAACACATGTCAAAAAACCTCTATCAGTAAATAAGGCTGGTATTTGAAGAGTTCTCTCTTCCATCAATCCACTTATAGATCACCAGATTTCCTTCAGGTTCGAAAAGAGATTTTTTTTATTGATCATCGGCGGCTCTGTTGAACTCACGATGTATATGATAGAAATTTATATCATTGAGATTTTCCTTTAATATAGTAATTCTCCTTTTCTAGCCTTCCAAAGCACAAACTCTGAGATTTCCTTTATTACTTAATCAGTTGATAATAACCAAGGAATTACTATAAACCTAAAGATTTTCAATGTCCAGATACTTTGCTATATGTAAGGTTGCCCAAGCTCCCATTAAGTCTACCTTTGTATTTGTACCTTGACCACAGTTCATATACCACTTATATGTTAATGATGTCGAGAATTTTATAATCCCATCCGCTCCACAGCATCTGCCATCCCCCTGGGCCGCACCATAAAAAAATGCTACTTGATAATCAATATTATCGGAACTCATGCATGTAACAACACGGATTTTTTGATGCTTTATATCCGGCTTGTTATAGTTGCTCAAAGTTTTTATAACTATTGATGAGACAGATGGCATCTTCCCCTCGAAAATGGCCTCATTCCTGGCAATCCATATGTTCCAACAAGTTAAAGCCGCTAGACTCAGGTTACTTGATTTTGCCTCTGTCCAATTTGAAAAACACTCACCTAGATTATTCCCACTCCAACAATAAACGCCTTTTGTATGCCGCTTTAAGGTTTCCCAAACTGCCCTTGTAAAAGAATAGATTATGAACAGATCATTATAATCCTCCGTCTCCTTTTTACACAAAATACATCTTCCCGGCCCAGTCCAACTCCTATGTAGTAGATTATCTCAAGTCGTTATTTTATTATTAATAGCCAATCGGAGGAAAAGTTTGATCTTTAGTGTAATATCCCATTTCCACAGTCAAATCTTCTAGCCAGTGATCAAAGGGAGGTTTTGAGTTGATTGGATAGCCTCATAAATATTTTTTACTGAAACAACACCCGATGAGTCCCCCCCTGTCCAGAACAATTCATATTCATCTCCCGTGAGTATCACTCCGTCTACCTGTAGTTCCCGACATAAATTACTCCATTCATTAGATAGTTCCCCTGCCAATCCCAACTCACTACTATCTTTCCAATTGGATAAAAAGGAGGTATGTCCCTGGTGATACCAAACTTGTGCTAATAAGGAGATGTTCTTTTGTTTGAGTGCTTCTATAAGATTTGTGGAAAGATAGGAGCCAGGCCCAAGACCCAAGATGTTGTCCCTACCCAACGACACTTCATGTCCCGATCCGGGCTTCCAGTCGATCCAATTAGTAATAAGGTGCACTGATTTCATAAGACTGGACCATATCCTTGATGTCGAGTGATAATGAAAAGTTGTCGATCTCAACCAATTGCTCAAAGTACTGTGGGGGGAATATTTCACTTTTAACACTTTATGCCAAATACCTGGTTTTGTAATAGCTCTCCATAAAGTCGAGGCCGCCAATGCCTTGCCAAAGGAAAAAATATTATGTAGGCCCCAGCCACCCCTATTTTTTGGTCAAGCCAAAAGCTCCCACCTACAA
This sequence comes from Picea sitchensis, assembly GCA_010110895.2. Lineage (NCBI taxonomy): Eukaryota > Viridiplantae > Streptophyta > Pinopsida > Pinales > Pinaceae > Picea > Picea sitchensis. The sequence goes on along the minus strand of SNQJ01S0173516.1, from coordinate 7,948 downwards.
AGATGATAACTTTTTTTTTCTCTGTTCCCACTCCACAAAAAATTATAGAGAATGCTCCTTAATTTATGAAGGATAGAAGTAAGAATCATCACCAGAGAAAGCCAATAAATAGGCTGACTTTCCAAAACAGATTTGCACAAAATAAACCTCCCCCCCCAGAGAAATCCATCTATAACTCCACTATCATATTTTACTCTCAACTTTTGTTAGAAGTCATCTCCAATCGATTGCTTTTTGAACCCCTGACTTCAGATAAAATCCTAAGTACTTGAAGCCGATCGACAACTCCGAAAAGTTGTAAGGCAGAAAAGATTTGAAATCTGATAATTCTGATTCTTCCAGCCCCGAGAAATGTACAGTTGATTTTGTCAAATTAACCTTTAATCCCGAGACTGAACATAATAATTGCACAATTCTCTCAATTTCCTTCCATTCCATAATTGAGGCTTTTGTCAGAAGCAGAATATCATCGACAAATAAAATGTGTAGAATTTTAGTGAATCTGACAACTTTGATACCACTTATAGTTCCTTGTCTCTGGCTATTTTTTAATAAAAGGCTCAAGCTTTCCATAACCAGTATAAATAACAAAGGTGAGAGCGGGCATCCCTGACGAAGACCACGACCACTTTTAAAAAATTCAGTTGGCTCACCATTAACTAATACTGCGAAAGAGACCGAGTCTACACAAGCCAGGATCCAATTAGTCATAAGAGTACCAAAACCAACTTGAATAAGTACCATTCTGAGATAATCCCAACTGATGCAATCGTATGCCATTTGTAAATCCAGCTTTAATAAAAGTGTTTTTTGCTTATTTTTCTTGACACTGTGAATGCACTCATGTGCAGTACTAATAACGTCTTGTATCTGGCGCCCTCCCAGGAAGCCTAGTTGTTCCTCTGATAGAAATTTAGATAAAATTGTAGAGATCTAGTTTCAAAGATTTTCCAGCAACCAATACGAGGCCTGTATTTATTTTTGGTTTGTGAACTCTGGCAAGCTATTGAATGGAACTCTTTCTGCAAGGTGCTTATCAATTCGGGCGTCCACTTTCAGCCTAGAGAAGATTCCTTAATTTGGACTAGATGTGACCACTCGGGCTCTCTCAATATTAAGAATGTATATAATACTATGGCAAATAAATTTTGGCCACAACAGACAGCAGGGTGGCGGAGAAAATTGTGGACTTGGGATCTAGCTTATAAGATCAAACTTTTTATTTGGCTTGCTATGGAGAACAAAATATTAACCTGAGATATTCTGCAGAAAAGGGGCTGGGATGGCCCGAGTATTTGCCCTCTTTGTCACATGGAATCAGAGACTACTCTACACGTGTTTGTAAATTGCCCTTTCATTCACCACATGTGGAAGCTTTTATATACAATTTTTAGTCTTAGTTCACCATGGGAAGGCAACACATTAACAAATTGTTTAGATAACTAGATGAAAAAGGAAAAAGTCTATATTACTCTACCCTCACTGGCCCGCTGGTACATTTGGCTGGAAAGAAACAAGTGTTTGTTTGAATATCGTATTCCCTCACTATAGGGGGTTGGCATTAAAATGAGAGGGATGGTGGAAAATTCCAATGCTCAGTGTCAACATAAAAGGATAGTTAGCAAAATAAAAAAGACACTCGACATTGTAGCACACCCACGACGGGGCATAAAAAAATTTCTCTTTTTCTTAACTCTCTTTAGATTCCCCTTTCTTCAATTGCAGGTTCTTCCAACCCGGGGGCTCTTTCCTGGTCCCTTTTGAAGGGTTTGAGCAACAGGTGCTAGCTCTCCATGCTAGCCCCTTCCTTCATATGACCTCAAGCTGTGACCACACGCTTATCAAAAGGCGCTTCACGACTTCACATGTCGGGTATTTGCATGTGAGCCAACCCTGACTCTTCCGACTCTCGAACTTCCGAACTAGAGCCTAGTGTGTACTAGCTCCTCCCTTAATCTTTGTCAATGTGACCCCTCGCTATGACGTGGGGCCAATCTTCCGAGCGCTTCGCGTTGTCAGAATATTGCTCGTCTCCCTTCTTCTGAAACCTGAACTAACGAGTTTTCACTCGCCAGATCAACGACCCACACTCTCCCGCAATCCAACGGTCCTGATCTCGTCTCTCACGAATCAAGATTTCGCGTTTCGCGACTTTGGAGGTTGGTTCACCTCTGCTTCCCCGATTCTCGATTTCCTGATATCCTCTTTCCAGATGAACGGTCTGGATTCCTCCTTCGATCAACGACTGTGATCCTTTCGCGAACTCGGATTTTGTGAGTTCTCACGACTCCTATCTCTGACTTCCCAAGTTGTGAGTCAACGAAATGTTGATCTCTCACCACACATCCCTTCTCGATGGATGGCTAGGATCCTTTCACGAACTTAGACTTCGCGAGTTCTCATGACTCCTATCTCTAACTTCCCAAGTTGCGAGTCAGTGAAACGTTGATCTCTCACCACGCGTACCTTTCACGAACTCGGACTTTGCAAAGTCCACTCTCCTATGCAACTCCAAAAGGTTAAACCTCATGCACTTTCCTCTAGATCCAATGATTGTTGGTCCATGCGCTCATATCTAACCGCTGAGATCTGATATCCTCCTTGCACGTTCTTCTAATTGTTTGGACGTGGGTTCCAACGGTCCAGATCTTTCACGGTGCTCGATCCAACGATCATTGTTGCTCCTCCTCCTGAGCTTTCGCTTTCTTCCCTGACTTGGAATATTTCAGATGTTTCAAAGGTCTCGACCTTTGGTTTACTTCCTGTGAGCCCTAATGTATGGTCTCGACTTCCGCTTTCCCTCCTGAGCTTACGAACTTGAAACAAGTTCGCCTCTTGGGCCTTATTTGCGCTTCTAAAAAGTGCTTGTCTCTTTTGAGCTTGGTCCTTAGGGATTTTCAAATTCCCATGTACTCCTTGCGTTAATCTGCCTGCGTCAGATCGACGGTCCACAACCTTCCTCGATCCAACGGTCCAGATCACATCACAACTTCTAGTTTCAAAAGTTTAGTCGCACCAACGTGCAATTCTCCCGATGTGTGAACTTTGATCTCACCAATTCAACGGTCAAGGAGGGTCCTGATAGATCCTTGGATCTACGGTCTAGGTCATTTCATGACGTCGGAGGTCGGAGGTTTTGGCCACTTCAACTCACAATTCTCTCAGAGCGCGAATCTTTGATCTCGTAGATCAGACGGTCGAGAAGGACCTCGAAGGATCCAGAGATCCATGGTCCAGATCCTTTCACAACTTCGGACGTCAGAGGTTTTACCTCCCTTACGATGGATTCACTCAATTCATCGAACTCACGAAGTTCGAAGGACTCAAGGGGTCAACTCCCACGTTCTTTCCCATATCCAACGGTCGCAACATACCTTGGCTCTTTCCGAACAGATCTCGTCTGTTCACCTTCCTTACAAAGGATCTTTCCCTTTCGATACTTGGACCTCGCTATCCTTCCTGATCTTTGTTAGCTCTGAAAGGCTTAAGAGCTTTGTGTTCTTTCCCTTGAACTTAACACTTGGAATAAATCTTTCGCACACCACTTATGTCCATTCCTCAGCACTAGAACTTAAGTAGTTCTCGGTCTCTGTTTGCCTCGCAGAGAGCTTGTGCATATCTGCACTACCTCTCCTGAGCTTAACAAACTCCGTCCTCCAAGGGACTTAGAACGACTAGGAGGGTATACATGTGTACATGAAACTATACCTAGGGTCGACGAACTCACAGTCCGTGGCTCTCGCTTACGCCACCATAGGACGCAAGCATTTACGAGTACAAGTCATGTACGAACCATATAATTTCTTACTTGCCTAAATACACAATCAAGTAGAAATAGAAGGGATACAGTTTATCCATTAAGAAATTATGCACATTCCTGAAACGTTCATGGGATATCCAACTTTAACTCACAGTACCACTTAAATACACAAGATATGTGATTACTTATCTATTACAGGCGGTAGCCAACTAACTGACTGTGGGTGTTTGTCCTTCCACCCAACCATAGGCTCAGAGGCATTCATTCTTAGCACTCTGTCCACCCCCGTGCCAAGCCATGATATCACCAAGGAACTCTCGTGGTTCTCAAGGATTCTTTCTCTGCTTCAGCTTCTACTTGGGTTCTGTTCTCTGTGAACTTTCAGAGATTTCTCTCTCTGTTATGGCCCTGGCGAGGTTTATCAGATGCTCACTCAACATCAAGCTCACGACCTTCTACTCATCATTCCCTTGGAGAGCTCCGTGCATCTCCCCTATGATATTTTCCGCTCTCGTCTCGTGTCTCCTCTCTGGTTGTCCATGTGTATCTATCTTACCTTCCTTCTTTTGGAAGGTTCTCGACCCATCACATTCCTTCTATTAGAAGGAAGCTCGGGTCTGCAGGTCTCTGTGGTACTTCGGGCTAACATTCTACAACTAGACCATGCTCCCATTCATGGGGATGGTTGATAATTCAACCACTGGTCCTTTCTTCATTAACTGATTTCTCTCCTTGGGATCCGAAGGAGGTTTAACATCCTCATTAAGGGAAATTTGGGGTTATATGATATAATGAACCCTCTCATATAGTTTTCACATTCTTCCTCTGGTGATATCATGGTCAGTACTTTCAAGGCTTCACCCCCACAGTGAATTATTGGCAACTCAAACAATAATACATTTACATTGTCCACATGCCTTAGCATGGTAATTCCTATTTTATGATTAATTACAAACTGGGGGAAATAGGGATATTACAATTCCCTCCCCCTTAAAGGAACATTGTCCTCGGTGTTCTTCCTCAAAAACACCTGTCATGCCTTTCTCATTCAGTTGTTTTAGAAATCTTGATATTTCTCTCTCGGTCAAGTCCTTTTTCAGACCCTTAATCTTTGTCACTTGCTTTCAGTAATTCTTGGACAATCAAGCACGCTAATAATAGTCTTATGTGAAAACATTGCATACAAATTTCTAGGAAAATTTTCATAATCTTAGCACAATAACTATCTGTGCAGTTTGTGGATTTGTATCGACATGGTTGTTTTGTTTTCCAAGCTCATTGTTTTTCCTTGACATACCCATTGGGTGCATGATCTCAATCAATAGTTTAGAATAAATATCAAGGTTTCATCTTCCTTGTGGTCAGGCATCCCCTTCTCTGCTATACAGTCCCTCTGGTGATCCATCTTGCCTTGCCAAGGTTTTCTCACATAGGAAGAACTACCCACCGTGTGCATGATCCCAATAGTTTACAAGAACTATTAAGGTCTCCTCTTCCTTGTGGTCACTCACCGTCTAGGCCCAGGCTCAGGCATCCCCTTCACTGCTATACAATCCCTCGGGTGATCCATCTTGCCCTGCCAATGTTTTCTCGCATAGAAAGAATTCCAGAGACTCTATCGAGTCTTACAGTCGAGGCATCCCTCAGACTTTCTCTATCGAGGCATCCCTCTGGCTTGTGTTACCTCAACACAATATATTTCAGGTGATCATGGCTTATCACGGGGTTCTCATGGCTCAGTAGTAGCCATTTTTCATGTTTTCTAGCTTGACAGCCTTCCGGCTCAATGAACGTTAAGGATGAAGGTAGCTCTCCTTCTCTTGACACATAAATAGATAGGGACGAAGGTTACTTTCGTTCTCCCGACTCAATCATAGATAGGGACGAAGGTTACTCTCCTTCTCCCAAGTTAGTCTCTATTTCCTGCGATCAAAACATACCCTTTTTCACAGTTCTTCCTCGAACCCGAGAGCTCAGTCTCTCGTCTCTGCACTCTTTGCAGATCTTTTCCTTTCACCTATATCATAGGCATACAAAAATTCATGAGACATCATCATAAATTTTAAATTCAGAATTTCTTGTAAATCTGTTACCTACATATTTCCAATTCTACATTTTATTTTCATATTTGTTCTGCACAGGAATTAGATTCATAATTATGGAACATTCTTTCCCATAGTAGTTTAGCTCAATAGGCAATTGGTCTTCCTTATGGGCTTACAATACGACCATATCCAAGGCTCTTTCTTTCTGCAATTTATTCCTCAGTTAAACAAATTGTTAGTTCTTATGCACATTATATTTTCGTCACATACTTGCAGTGGCTCACAAACACTTTCATAATTGTGCATACTAACAATCAAATTTATTTTCTCAAAAAGGAAATACCATTCCTTGCAGTTTGGCTCAGCACGCAATTGGTCTTCCTTATGGGCTTACAACACTGCCGTATCCATGACCCTTTTCTCCCTGCAATTCATTCTTTTCATAGCCAAACAAACGGTTAGTCTCTCATGCATCCATGTATATATATCTATATTCAAAACCATGCATACTAACTGTTCATCACATCTATATAAACATGAAAGGGAATCCCATTCCTTGCCTATGCCTCATCTCAACATACCAAACTTTTCAAAACGTAATTCAACATTTCAAAGGGTTTAACAAATATGCCAATATTCATGGCCACATTCATACCCAATGCACTCTTGCATTGATTTCAAGTTTGTCACACTTTATGATAGGTTCTTGGCCATGGTGCATTGGAATTTAACCAATCTCTTCACCACATGGCTTATTCATTTCCATTCACTCTTATAGCAGGACCATTGTTGTGAGTGGGAAATCCCTCTACGGACTAGCACTTAGGGTTTTATCATGCATGCAGAAAATCCCTAAAGATTCCTACTTTCTACCATCATCTCGAACCTAATCCCCATTATTCTTAAGCAAATCAAGTGAGCATACCTTATTTCGGGCGTTTGATATCAATCCTTCTTCACGCTTGGTCGCTTTTTGACTGCAACTCTCCTCCCAAGGATGACCTGCATTCACACAAGACAAACAAAGAAATCCACATGCATTTGGTCTATAGATTAATGGGTTAGAGATAAACAATCAACATGTACGCAATAAACAATGAAAACCTCATATGGTGGGATGGGAAAAATACTTCTTTATTATTAACTTCACTAAAGCAACTTACAATGATGAATCCAACCACTGCTCCACGAACCTGGTCCTGGGCTCCTCTTCAACCGTCCTCCAACTTCTTTGCTCTATACTTCTCTTTGCACAAGGATGGCTAAAGGTTGGGACAAAGGGAATGTGCAATCAGGTATAGTTTCTTTACTATGATTCTCCCTCTTCCAAATGGGACCCCTAACCCTTCTTTTATAGGCTATAAGAAGCTAGGTATTTGGTCGAATTTCCGGCCATGCATGACCGAAAGGTTTAGTTAACTTACCCAAAGCTGTGTGTTCCGTCAACAACTTTCCTTTTTTCGTGCTTTTGTAGGTACACACGGTTGTCTTGGGTCAGCTAGTGTGTACACACATGCAATAATGTAGCAGGGCGCGCGAGCCTTTATAAAAGGGGTTTTTAAGAAGAGTTGTTCAGCAGTGTTTTGGCAAAGAAGGAATCTGAGATGGCCTGATGCTAGGTAAGCATGTCTGATGCAAATTAGGGTTATAACAGTGGCATATTGTCGTTTGGTGTTGTTTTCATTGAGTTGTTTTTCATCCTGACTTCTATATGGCTGAATCAATTCTACTACATCTTTGGGTTCTTATTCATAGTCTTTTTTATCCTGCTCGTCACCTGTGCAGAGATCACGATTGTTCTATGCTACTTCCAGCTATGCAGTGGAGATTATCACTGGTTGTGGAGAGCATATATGACTTCAAGCTCTTCAACACTCTACTTGTTTCTATACACAATATTTTACTTCTTCATGAAACAAGAGACTTTAGTTTGCCTGATTGTCATTCTGCCAAGGTCAAATAGTCTTTAGGTTGTCTGAGTACCAAACTATCCTTCCATCGCTGTCTCAGAACTAATTGGATCTATGGTTGTGCATGGTGGCCTGCGCTACAAGTATATGAAAGTTAACAACCGTTGTTTGTTTGTGTTATAATAAAATTTCATAAAATTATCTGTTGTTTTATTATAAAATGATTACAATAA
>SNQJ01S0173510.1:0-20331 GCA_010110895.2 Picea sitchensis | reverse complement strand
GACCACGCGATAGACTAGCGAGGATGACAGGTCACGAGGCACCTAGGTTTCATATGCTCTTTCGGTTCCTAGTTTTATATGCTCTCTTGGTTCCTAGTTTTATTATATTACTGTTTTACGTATATTTAGACCATTTGACATCTGTCCTGGTTTCCTCCGGGCAGGACAGATGCCACTTTGTTATTATTTTTTTCATGCTATTTCTACTCGCCCTCTATATATGCTGGTTTCCGATAATCGGCAACATTTTGGGTGACTCCAGACCTACTCTTCTGTATACTCTGTAAAAGTTTTGTCTATCTAATATAGCAGGTTCCACTTTTTTATTTAAAAAAAAAAAAGATTTGAGCCAATGAAATTCCACCTATTGTTACTCTATATGTTCTCTTCCAAAAGCTTTCTTTCAATTATAAGTAAAAAGAAAAATGACTTAAGATATATGTTCTCTTCCAAAGCTTTTCAATTATAAGTAAAATGAAAAATGGTTTAAGATTTGAGCCAATGAAATTCAATCTATAGATTGTCTTCCAAATGTTTTTTTCTATTATAATCCAAAATCCAAAAAATAAGAAGACTTTGGTTGTCACTTACATGCTTAATTTTTTATTTTTTTTTAATATTTGGTTTAACTTACTTTAATATATTAGTATATAAATATTTAGAATATATAGAATAAACAATTTTTTTTTATAGAAAAATTATAAATGTCCAAAAAATAAGAAGACTTTGGTTGTCACTTACATGCTTAATTTTTTAATTTTTTTTAATATTTGGTTTAACTTACTTTAATATATTAGTATATAAATATTTAGAATATATAGAATAAACAATTTTTTTTTATAGAAAAATTATAAATGTTATAGGATTTGGATTATATAATTTTTGTTTAAATTGTAATTTTTATGATTGAAATTATATATATATATATATATATATATATATTACTTTTAATATTTGATTTAACTTACTTTAATATATTAGTATATAAATGTTAGAATATATAGGAATAAACAATTTATTTTATATAGAGAATTATAAATGTTATGGGATTTGGATTATATAATTTTTGTTTAGAATTTAATTTTTTATAATTGAAATTATATTTTTGAATGTATAAACTAAATTAATGTCCTAAAAATCTTTATTACATTTATATTTTACAATCTCAACAATATATCTACTTAATTTTAATCATTCTTTTTAAATTTTATGCAAAATATTATAAAAATACTAAAAATAGTCCAAATCTTAGAATGTTTAGACAACTCCTATCTACAAATGTCATTATATTTATTATATCATAATGCAAATAATTATAATATATATATATATTAAATTATTTACATTATATTTTATATATCTAATTTTTTTTTTTGTAAAATCAATCTATTTTAAATTATTTACACTATATCTTTATATATCTAAAAAAAATTTGTAAAATCAATCAAATTGAAAATAATTTATAAAAACATTTCTCATTACTAAAGATTAAAAATCAATAAAAATAAAATTAATTTATGGAAAAACACTAATCAAATTGAAGATTATTTATTAATAAACATTTTTTCATTTATAATGTTAAAATCAATAAAATAAAAAATAATTTATGAAAAAAACATTTCTCATTAACTTTTATAGTTTTGATATATTAAATTTAAAATCACAATAATCATTTTTCAAGTAATAACAACATTATTTTAAATTATAATAAAACTATAAACTGTTTAGTTATACTAATGAATGATTAGTATATTGCTATTTAGTTAATGCTTAGCATATTTCATGGAAAAAATTTAAAATCATTATCATATTGTTTATTATTATAGAAAAAATTTAAAATCGTTATCATATTGTTTTATTATTATGGAGAGGTTACATATGAATCAAAGTTTTACACCTTACAATGTGAATATTTTTTGTTATAATTTATAGTGGATTATTTTTTATGTTATTTTGTGAGGAATTTGAAAAACATTTATTTATATAAAAATATGGTTTTAATAATATGATAAGAGGTTTTAATGAAAATTGTAAACTATAAATAAAATGTTTAATGAATTTTTTTGTCTATAAATTATATTTGATAGATAAAATTTCTTCATACAAATATTTTTCATATCAAATTTACAATATGATTTTTTTAGAAATATTTTATTTTATATTAATTAATGAACAAAATCATAATTATATTTAAGTATAATATGCATTTGTTATGTAACACATGTATTTTATAATGAATTAGATAAAATTTCCTTCCACAAACATTTTGCATTTCAAATTTACAATATGATTTTTTTTGGAAATATTTTATTTTATACTAATAAATATATTATAATTATATTTAAATATATGATTTTTTGGAAATATTTTATTTTTATACTAATTAATATGAACAAAATTATAATTATATTTAAATATAATATGCGACAAACATTTTGCATTTCAAATTTTACAATATGATTTTTTTGGAAATATTTTATTTATACTAATAATTAATATGAACAAAATTATAATTATATTTAAATATATTAATGCATTTGTTATGTAACACATGTATTTTATAATGAATGGGTGTTTCTAATGTATACACAAGTTATGAGTAATCATAGGGTGGGGTTTACTTCACGTTAGAAGGGTTGGTCGATAAGGACCTTACTGGGCAGGACCTGCTCCTGTCGAACTCCAAGGATATTTCTTCCCTTCAAATTGCTAGCTAGAAGGTAGGGTTCTCTTTCTATTTCTTATTTCTTCTCAAAGAGAGCTAGAAAAGGTTGTCCCCTCAATACTTCAGGGCCCCTCATTATAGTAATGCAAATAGTTCCTTACTTGACATCAGGTAGGTGCCCTTGTCAGGTTGAGTAGGAATCTAGATCGAGAACCTTTCCATTCTTCTTCCATCCACTTATATCCCTGTCTAGAATTGACTTAAATTGGAAATAACAATTTAGGTTTGAGAGGTTAAATTATGAGAATACTTTAAGATAAAATTAGATTTATTAGAAAAATTCTTTGAAGAATAACTCTTTGTTATCTTGCCATTTTACTTCCTCCTTTCTCTTGTCCACCAAGCCACCCTCATTTTGCTCTTGAGTTTTACTCTCACATTTAGGTATAGAAAATATTTGGAGGATTATGAGGATCTTTGATGGTTTCCCTCTACATATAGCAGAGGTGATATTGTGATCTTGTTTTTATATGTGTTGATGGTGATCTTTTAGTATGATATTCTACTAGGGTGAATGGCTGAAATTATTCCTAGTTGTCTTATATTTTCATTTGGATAGCTTAGGATTAAGTAGATATTTCGTTCTAGAGCTTATTTCAATATATAGCTGTCCTATTCCATTCCTCATCTTTCCAAGTTTTGCGGGTCATTTCAGGGATTATTTGGGATAGTATTTGAGAGAGGAGTCTACCCTTGCCCCTTTCTCAAACTTCTAGCTGTTCTTATTGTCCATTTTTTTTCTGCATACATCTCAGCTTTTTTTTCAGCATACTAACACTCTTAGATAGGTGATAATGTAATATTATTTTTCTTGCAGATTTTTTATGTAGAAATTTTCTGTATAAACAGAAAATTTTCTTCTAACGTTTGGTTGTGTTTTTCGGCATTTCCAACAAGCTTTTGCTTGCTGGTTTCTCTGGCTTACGACAACAAGGGAAATGCTGCCAAATTCGTCCCACAAGCCTTCATCAAGCATGTCTCATGGGTAACAAATTTCCAAGCGTTTTTCCTGAGTATTTTATTATTTTTGTACATTTTATTTCTATTTCATTCACATTTTTTGTATATTGTTTAACTAACTTATTGCAGACACCTTGGGAGTGTGGCAGGCTAGCCTTCAAATTATCTTAGCTTGGTTATTATTCATTTCTAAGTTGTATTGATGTCATTTTATTTTGGTTATATTGCTAAGATGGTTTACACACTTTGAAGCGATTCGGCCGAGAACCTATCACATTCTCTCTCTCAGGATGTCCTCAGACTAAATAGTTGGAATGCCACAACTTACGTGGGATTATATCTTAAGGTATAAGCCAAGAAATCTCAATGTCAATACACCTTGGGATTCATCCCCAAAATGCATCCTACAAGCTTAAGGAAATTAGAATTTTGGGATTAGTTAAATGCTTTCATGTGCAGACACCTTGGAGTCATCCCCAAAATCGCTTGGCTAAAAGGAAGTACAATGATGATTTCATATGCTATATAGTTTAGAATATATTTGAAAATTCTATCACTTGCAAGTTTATTTCTTTAAGTATTTCATATGTTCATATGTTCATGCTCTAATGGTGAATGACTAGATGTTAGATGCAATCCTAAATGATATAACTCTTTTTCTACTTTAGTTATTTCAATTCCTAGTTGCATATGTGTGAGATGGTTTAAAGGTTCTTAGATCCATTTTGATGCTCACTTTGGCCCGTCTTTCTTTTCTTTGCAAATTATGGATATGATTCTTAGATGATGGATACTCTATAATGCTCACGTCTTTCTTTACTGTTGAAGCACCCACATCTTTCACATATTATCTTATGCTTATGGTTAAAAGTTGCACATGTTAAACATCTTAATGTAAATCTTATCTTTAGATTTCATTTTACATGTGGGAATGATTTATGGTAATGATGGAATGATGTATGTTGTGGTTGGATGTCTATTGAGCTCACGACCTAATTCATGGTTAAGAATTTACTTCATTTGAGCTCACGTCTTTTTCATGATATAAATGCCTTGGTTAAATGTTAATAGTTTAAGCATCTTTGTTTCCAGCTCATGTGGTTTATGGTTAAGCACTTAATACTTATGATGCTCTCGTCTTAACCTTGTTGCAAGCAATCACTTCTTTATTCTCACGTCTTGGTTCAATTTTAGGCATCCACGTCTTGCACTTATGATCTCATGCATATGGTTTTAATGCTCTACATGTTAACCATCTAAGTGCTCACGTTTTGGTTTATGGTTTAAGCACTCCACGTCCTATCTCTACTTGCAGCCACGTCTTGCATATAGGATCTAATGCTTATGGTTTTATGTTTCATATGTTAAGTATCCATGTGCTCAAATCATTTTATTTGATGGTCTAAGACATATACACCCACGTTTACATTAAGGTACCACGTTTCATTCTTTTATTCAATCGTTCATGTGGAATGTTGATGAGTTAATGGTTTAACATTGTGCTATCATTTCCTTTACTCAATGCTATGTTAATGGTGATTTTAATTACACGCTGCAAGCATCGTTTTACACGGCTGCATTTTCGTCCATCACTAAAAGTAAAATTTTTTAAGCTCTAAAATTTGTTTAAAAGCGACCCAACACCTAAAGACCCACCAGCGGGTCCTAATAATAACTTTGCTTGGCATTTTAGGGGCCTCATTCCTTCTCCTTCACCCATAAAATGGGTTTGAGGAGACCCGATCCAGTGGTAGTCTCCGTGATTTCACGTTGGGAGACCGCTTCTCGGACTACCTCTTCTTTGTCGGGGCCTGACCTTGGAAGCTGGGGTAATACCTCGTTCTTATTTTGAGCACCTGGCAGTTATTTGGCCAATGGAGGAGGAGGTTTGAAGCACACACACCTAGTTAGGGGAAAGGGTAATTAAAATTATAAAATCTTTAAACCAATTACAATGCCAGTTGCATAGATCAGTTGTATATGTTTGGGGGATTTAGATGTATGGATAGGAAAACATAACTTGTGGAATATCTCATTTGTTATCTATCTCTATTGCAACTATATGTTTATGTCCTTTTTGTTTACATGAGCAATTGATTTACTTGTTGAATATCTTGTCTATTTGCTTATTGTGAGGTGTGGATCAGGGAAGTTTTGAGTATCCCCCTTGGGGAGGCAATACTTCCTTTGATCCCATAAGTGCTTTGTGATTGGTTGCCAGTGAAAGCTGAGTCCAAATGGAGAAAGTGCCATTTGGGGCATGCTTAACTTATGGTGTAGATTGCTTGTATCTTGTCATCTCTTGTACATCTTGCTACATTTGTATATCTCTGTATCTGATTAGTGTATCTTGTATCCAGCTTATGTATCTTTGTATCTAATTTGTAGATCTTGTAAACATTGTAACACTTAGACTTTCTTTGTATAGTTGTATCTTGTGGTTTGGGGTAGCTTAAACTTGTATCAGTTGTAAATGTGGTGAGGTGCTTGAACCACCCTTAAACTTAGTGACCCCATTGCCCAACATAGGCACTAGTCTTAGTTGACTTAGGAAGGGCTGACTCTCATGATAGATTAGATTTGCACTTGCATTGTTGCTTGATCATCTTAGGCTAGTTTTTCCCCTTTGGCCTATAATGAATTAAAACTAACTCCTAGAACCTTTAACTCTAAAATTGACTTAGTAACTAGGGACTACCCCTTGGCTTCCCTAGAGGTAAACCTAGAAGGAAGAAGTTCAGTCAAGGTGACAGTGTGGACTTGGAACTTAGACTTTGAGTGAGGCACACTAAGTGAGTTGGAAAATTGGAAATAACAATTGAAGGTTTGAGAGGTTAAATGTTATGAGGAAATCTTTTAAGACAAAATTGGGTATTAGAAAATTCTGCATAAGTTGAATCAATAAAAATTATTTATTCTTTTTAAAATATTTATTTTTGTTATATATATTTTATTTATTTATTTTATTATAAAATTAAAATTCAAATAAAAAATTATAAAACAAATACATTTAATTTTATTTAAGAAATTTTAAGAAATAATTTTTAAATTTTAAATCTAAATCAAAATTAAAGTGAAATTCTAAATGTATAAAAAAATAACCTATCATCTATATATTAAAATGCAAATGCCATTTTGAAGACTACAAATTTGCAAATTTAAGACAATCAAACATTCAGGCCCTTGCTTGCATTTGTAAATAGTCACACGTGGACCAAAGGTCGGCCTAGAGGTTGGATCACGACTATAATGGGGATCAACCATGTATGGAACTCTCAAATATAATAATATTATCATCTATAAATCAAAATGCAAATGCCATTTTGGATACTACAAATTTGCAAATTTAAGACAATCAAATGATGTGTTTAGACTTGGAACATTTAGGCCCTTGCTTGCATTTGTAAATACCCACACGTGGATCCAAGGTTGGCCTAAAGGTTGGGCCACGACTATAATGGGATAATATGTATGGAAGTCTAAATATAATAATAATATTATGGAGTGTAATACAAATTTTATGTTGTATATGGATGAATGGCATATCTATGGCTTGTTTTTTTTTTTTTGCTTTTAACAAATTGTTCAGTATTCAAATGTATGATACATTTTCATAACTATGTGTAAGTGTTAATGACAATATCAATATCTAATCTAATTTTTCTTAGCTTATTTATAGGGCAATATTTTTCCCCTCAAGGGATTTCTGTCTAGATTTATTCATATAATTAGTCGATATTACAATGGTATCTCTTTCATGAACACTTGTGAACCGTCTTTGGGATTGTGCCCACAAATAGTTTTGATGCTAGGATAAATCTATTTGTTGATGTCATACAATGAGAGGTAAGTTAAAAAAAGGGTGTGGAAGAATGGTTTGATCACCATATCGACCTTTTCATAGAGTACTTGAATCTCTCTAGTTTTCCATTTCAATTAAAAGGATTAAAGATGAATTCAAGTGTGTCCATAATATATTTTAGGATAAGTTCCCAATGATTCTCTTTGAGTGGCTATGTAGGTATAAGTAGGATACATTAGGTAGGACAAAATGACTATTCACTTAACCATCAGAAATGTAGTGTCATTATAGAGATGGGATGCCTAGATGTCTCATGTCATTGATTATTGGGTAAAGGAAACTATTCACAAGTACATTGTAGAAGTTGTGATCACAATCCACACCTCATAATCATGGGAAAGGATCTTTGTTTAAAATAGGTCCTTTTGCAAGGATGTTTAAGGGGATGCTTATAGGGATTAAGATATATATAGTAGAGAAAAAAATGATGGCATTTTGTCCTCTTGATATGGAAGCATAAACCTCCTTGCACTCAAGGTGAGGATGATTGGATCAAGATGAGGAAGGTGAATTTGATCATGGGTAAGAACTATGAAAAATGAGAAAGTAACAAAAACATGGGAAACATTGGAAGAAAGAGTTGTATGCAACGAGGCTTGGTGGTCCTAGTAGATGAAGGAAATCAAGGATAGAGAATACCATGAGGGTGGAAAAGGATGATAGTGGCTAGATAATTAGAGTTTAAGTGGGTTGATTCCTTGTAGGAAGCTATAAGAAATGGAGCTTGTTCTTAAAATAAAACCCCCTTAGGATTAACACAACAGGGATATGCCCTATGAAGGAGAAGTCCAAGTTATAGAGAATTTTATGCAGATATTATTTACAATAGACACAATTAAAAGTTATACTCTCCAAATTAGAAAATATTAGAACTAAGAATGTAAACCTAAAGACATAATATGATTCTATTTAAGGTGTGTACTATATGTTTGGAGACACATATATAGAGTCAAAGGAACAAGCATAAGATGTTAATCCCTATACAAAGCCTAGGTGTTATGTATAAAACCCTTTTTTATCCCTAGATATTGAATTATTACATTTCTAGTCTTATATTAGTAGGTCTGCTAGAACCCTTAATTGCACACTTTCATTATAATTGTACCTTTGTTTCCTATATATATACCAAAGGAGACCTAGTGATCTAGGAGGATTCAGGAATGCTCACAAAGGTCCAAAATGATCAAGAGCAACCATAGAGGAGGTCAAAATGGTTCAAACATGCTCCAAAGAAAATGATTCAAATTGTCTTGACAACTTCATCAATGCATAGAGCTTGTTGTTAGAATTCCAACGACACAAATGATGCCTCAAACAAAGTTTGTATGCAAAGATATAAGCAGTCAAATTTCAGTCAACAGGTCCAAAGGTCAAAGTACATGGAAAGTAAAAGAGGGTGACATGTGTCCACCACTACAAAGTGTACATTGCACCTATTAGAAGGCTAGGAAAGGTACAATCCAACTATATCTTGACAAGTGATAGACAATTAGTTCAATCAAGTGATGAAACATGGTATTGAAGAGCCAATGAGAGGCTGCCATGTGGCAACCCCTCGTGTCAATGTTTGAATTTGTGATGTGCGATTTTTTTGGAATCAACAAGGTTCAACCTCATGACTTCCATAGCCACCAAAGGTCTTCACATATCCCTCCATACAAACACACCACACGATGTCACTTGGTATCTATATGGACTATTATATATTTAAAATTAAACAAAGTTTCATTTTGGTGGCTTCTAAAGGGCGAGGGCCTAAGCCCTCAACCCTTAGCCCTTGATCCATTACATGCCATGTAACCACACTCATTATGGAAGGGGCTTAGTAGAATCTATAACATGTTTGTTATGACTGGGTGAGTGCATGAAGTTGGTGGATGATAAAGTGGAAATGGTGTGAGAAAGAATGCACGCTCACATCAACACATGCAAATTTATAGGAATGTGCATGTGTTCCTAATGTGACAGGTTTGATAAACCCTAAACCTCCACTCAGCAAGCCACATGCATGTTCCCAAGAATGGAGTGCCACGGTCTCAAGAATGTGCAAAGTGTTTTACAGCGTGAAGAGAAGAAGTGTGCATTCTAAAATAAAATAAAATACAAAAACAGCATGTGCACTTTAGGAGCAGCGGGCCAGCATTCCTAAATCACCGCGTCATTTTATTATTAACATGAGGCATTACTGCCATTAACGTGAGGTATTCTCAGCCCCAAGCTCTTTTCCCCTTGGCCCACCCCTCTCTCTCTCCCTCCCTCTTCCCCCTCTCCTACCTCATATATCTTTCTATTTCACTTTCCAACCACACTCTCCATCTCTCTCATTCATTTGTATAATCCCCTCTCTCTGCCCCCTCCCCTCTTCTTGTCTCCTTATTCCCCTCTCTAAAGCTACCGATCGTCCTCCCTCTCTACCCCCTCTCATTATTTTTTGTATTATCTCACATTATTCTCCCACCTCATTTCTCTCTGCTCTTCTCTCTCTCTCTCTCTCAATCCCTCAATCCTCCCTTTTTCTTCTCTCTTTGGATTCTTGGGAGGAGATTTGGCAGATGATAATAGAGCTATTATAATCCTTTTTAAACCAAATAATCCAAGTGTTATATCAATGTAGAATTATCATCCAATAATAAGCAATGAAAATGAACAATCATACACATACCAAGTACACCAGTTTTTTTTACGTGGAAAACCAAATTGGGAGAGAACCACATAATGATTTTTTTGATTTTTCTTATATGTCTTGAAAGAATTACATTCATTGGAAGCTTCCAACTTCCTTTGTTTTCCATTTTCACCAATTTGGAAGGAGGCACCAACACCTATTTTATCAGGATATAGCTTTGAGAGTCTCCAAATCCCCAGTTATATGGCTACAACTAGAAGGGAGGCTACAACCCCTATGTTACGTAGCCTACCTACAACCCAAAGGTGGCTACAACCATATTTACTTTCCCCATCCAACCACGGAAGTTAGAAGTAGAATGATGGAACTACAATCACACTATCACTATGATATATACCATTGTAAACCTATACCAATGACCCAAACGCGCATCAACCATGCATCAAACATATACAAATAACCTATCACAACAAACTATCACAACAACCTGTCCCATAAACAAGTGCATCAATGACAACCATGCATTACATATAAACAACCTATAATAAAACTATACAACAAACAAGTAAAATCATTATGTGCCGATTATGTACCAATCATGTGTCAACTACTCATCAATATGTACCAACATCATCAAATATGCACCTCATGTAACTCATCAACTACTTGTCTCAACCATCTATCCAAAGCCTCATCAATTTCATCATACAAATCGAAATTGTAGCTTCTGTGAAATAGACACGGTGTATATGATCACATGCACCAAAACTTCCTTAACTTTAACAACAAGAGACTAGCATTTTCATCAGCTTACGTTTCTTTGGTCTCACATGACTAGTTTTGGATTAGTCAACAACCCTAACCGAAATAATCATAAATCACGTACAGCAATGAATAGTCTGAAGCCGATTACTGTGAGGCAGCGTTACCAACTTAACGAGAGCTGTGACCTCAAAGCGAGAACTCTAGCCCAAAAAAAACATATTTTTGCATTAAAAAACATGAAATCAACCCCAAATCAAAGAGTGGTTTCTGCGGTGCTTTCATTTTTTCAAATAGAGTCAAAATTACAACATTTTTCAAACATGGACTTCAAAACTCATACAATAGATTAGAAAAACCTTCAAATCGACACCTAAATAGAAAGAAAATGATGTTAAGTTTTTTTTTTTTTTTTTTTCAAAGCGTTAAATTATAGATATTTTTGAAATTGTACTTTTAGCAGTCGGTCCCATTAAAACCAAAACCTCAAATCTTAACCATCAAATTGGAAAATGTCTTTACAGAGTGGCACCCATTTTAAATTTGGGGTATTAAAATCACACTTTTTTAAGGTGGTAATCAAAATCATCCTTACTACAAACAAAATCATCAAATAAACACTTAAATACTTACTTTTTAAAATCTTAGTTTATCATTCCAAACACAACATAATACATAATACCATAAAACAATACATTTAAAAATATATAATCAAAGGCAAATTTGAAAGAAAAAAACATTAAAAAGGTGGATAAGAAACAAAAACTAAAAAAAGAAAAAGAATTTTTTTTTTTTTTTTTTCCCTAGAAAACAATAATTTCTAAAATAAATATGTATATTTGTTTTTGAAAAAATAATAAAATTCATTAAAACTTAAAATAATGTATAAAATATATAATAAAAGAAAAAAATATTGAAAATCATGTGAAATTAAAAATAAATAAAAACTAAAAATTAATTACAGAATTAAAAAAACACAATATATATAACTATATTGTATAGTGTTATATAATAATATAAATATAATATATATATATATAATTATATAACTATATATAATATGGTTATATATTATATAACTATATATAATATAAGTTATATGTTATAACTATATTATATAGTGTTATATAATAATATAAATATAATATATTTATATTAATACGATCCTCCATCACAAGAGAGGTTCCGTTGGGTCCCGGATGATAAGGATTCACGCTTTGTAGTCTCGAACATCCATATGTCATTTCATAAATTAATAGAGCATTGATGAAGAGATGAATGTGCAATGGAATCCTGGGTGGATAGTTATGCCCTTCTTTAGTTGCTCGTTATCAATTATCGACAACATTCACGGTGGCCAGTTCTATCACTCTCACTTGCGACTAGTCATTTACAAGAACCATGGCATTCGTGCTTCACGATGCTGCTCTTGTCTAGCAAAAGAGCCAAAGATCGTCTAGCATGTCTACTATTGCTGATTCAGCCTCCTCCTCATATTTGAGAGTGCCACAGCACCGGCACCTAATTCAATGTGACATTAGCAGTGATCCCATTTGGGAAGATTCGTTGAATGAGAGCGTGGGCCATTAGAACATCGCCCGGCCCGTCTGAGAAACAAGGGGCCAGTTATGGGTGCTATGGGACTGGACCTTACCCTTACCGAAAGTGAAAGCGATACCGAATATGCGGCCCTCAGTCACGCTCAATGAATAAATAAGGAACTATACTTTTTATATAAAGATACTAAATGTCTGGTAGGAGTTATGAAATATTCTCTTCCTCTTGCTATATAGTCTATAAAGAAAAAGAAAAGGACAAAAAGGTTGTATGTCGTTATAGGTATGAGTTACTCAAGAGCTTTCTTAGTTCTAAAGGAGTAGTAGTAGTTAGAGGTTTTTCTGTTTTTCTTTGGGTCCTCTTCTGTTTATTGTTATTATAATACTAAAGACAATCCTTATTCCTCTTTATAATACTTAAAGCATACTTGACACTTATTACTTGAAAAAGAATTCTTAATCCTACAACCATTATCAATATCCTAATCTTAATTATTATCCATTATCGATTATCAATATCCTAATCTTAATTATTATGGTTTTACATTCAAGTCAAGGTGTTTATTGAACATAGGATTATATATAATACAGTTATATTAACTATATATAATACAATTATATATAATATAGTTATATTAACTATATATAATATAATTCTCATAGATTGTTTTTTAAATTTGCAATAAAATTTTTATATTATATAGATTGGTTTTTTTTTTTTTTTTTAAATTTGCAATTAAATTTTTGAATTTTAATGTTTTGTTAATATTTATTTTTTAAAATTTTGATATGATTTTAGTAATTTTTTTTTTTTTTTTTTTCATATCAAATGTCTTAACTTTAATGTCAACCTTAATTATCCGTGTCTTAAAGGTTAGAATTCCCTTAAATTTTTTTGTGCTTAATATTATTATATTATTAAGTTTTGTTTTAAATTTTAATTAATTTCCATTTTAATAAAACTTTTATATTTTTGTAACTTATGTTTTAAAAGTTTTTGTGCTTTTGTTTGATAATTGTGCGGGACACTGTTAGCTCTAGCGATTAACTTTTAATGGCTTGAAACCGAGCTCGGGGGGCATCAGTAGATCAAAATCACGAGGGATCGCACCAGGCTGACCTGTAACATGGATTTGCGTTTTTGTCCCAGGAGTTTAGAGACAGTGACTTCTTATCTGGTGGCTTAACAACACACTCAGTCACCCATTGTCCTACACCTCGGGGACTAAATATTATTATTATTAATGTGTACTTTATTTTGTATTAAATTACTTAATTTTAAGTGTTTTTAATTTGTTTATATATATATATATATATATATATATATATATATTATTTTTAATTATTTGTTAACTTTTCTAAAGATTTTGGACTATATATATATATTTTTAATTTCTCATTTAAGCTTAGTTTATATATATATATATATATATATATATATATATATATATATATATATATATATTTTTATTTTTTTTCTTCCACTTATTTGATAATTATATAAATTCTCTTTAAAAAAATATAATATATATTTTAAATTTAACTCTTATTTTTCTTATTTTTTTTATTTTGAATTTATAAAAAAACCAATTATTTTTGCTAAATGTTTTAAAATAGTGTTATTTAACTTCAATGATTTTCTATCTATTAAAGAGTAAAGGTAAAAATGTGTTAAAAATGATATTCTTGATTATATTTAAAAAGTATGGAACCATACATTAATTAAGGAACGAAAAAAAGTATTTTAAAAAATGTAAAATGGTAAAAAATATTTTGAGATTGAAAGAAGCATTAGAAAAATAAAGCTAAAACCATGAAAAATAAAATAAATAAAAAATAAGAATAAATGAAAATAAATGAAAAATCAAAGCATTTAAAAAAGGTGGAAATATTATGTATGAGAAAATTTAAAATATCAAAAACCACCTAAAAGCATAGGTGGAGTTACTCTGGGTAGCACCATTTTTAAGCAGGGGTAAAAAACTTGAACACCACAGCGAAAACTCTATAGAGTTCGTTAAGTTAACAACTTATGTTAATGTTCTTGGTGTTTTTATGCAATTATCCAGTGTCTACTTGGAACCTTTCATAAAAGGGTTATATAACAAAAATGACATACCTTGTTGAATTACGGCTTATATTAGAGAGAAACCTTGTAGAGCATACTCCACATAATATTTTTGAATCGATCTAGGCTACATGATACTACAAGCCTATAATGTAACCAAAATTTTTTTGACTTACTTAATTTTATTTTTTTATGAAGAGGTGTGACATTTTACCCGAAACACTGTTTTAGACTAGTTTGGGACTAGCCACAAACCATATTATCCACAGAGTGTAACTCCAAAATCTGACTGAACCACAAGATGTTTTTTTTACCAAAGACACTTGAATATGTTTCCTCAATGGTATAGAAATTTGCGGTCTGATTCATTCTAGAAAAAGTTATGGCAATGGTGAGATGACCTAAATAACACATACCTTAGAAAGCATCATCAAAATTTATCCTTCCTTGAATTCCGGCCTTATTTTTCTTCACCTTCCTTAGAATCGGCTTAGATATCTTTTGGTTACACCCTCGAACATATAGGTATTCAATATTCTCAAGTGTGTTCTATAATGAGAGAGCCTTGTCTCTTATTTATATACTCTCAAGTAGCTTCCTTAAAAACATATTCTAGGTCACTTTCCTTATTTTAGGGTTATTACTTCTAATTCTCCATTAAATTTATTATTTAAATAATTTATTTTATGTATTCACTTTGGATTATAGTATTATGTCACTTCACTTTTATTATTTTCTTCTAAAAATCCTTTAACCCACTTTGACTACTTTGGGTGCTTTTTAGGGGCTTGGAGGAAGTGACATGTGGTCCTCCAGCCAGTAAGACCATAACTCTCAAACAGTGAAGAGGCGGTATGTAGCGTTGCACAAACCGAAATGGAATGACATGTACTATTCATATGGAATAGTGTACCTTCAAATATATCAAAACTCATACCATTATCCATCCAAACAGAGCTTGGGTCATTACTGAAACTGGGTTCTCAATCTCATGGCCATAACTCTCTAGCTTGTGAGGGTTATGTGATGTTACACATACTGGAAATGACATGACAAAGACATCTATCTAGGATAGTTTCACCTAACAAGTCCTTTGACCTTCATCTCATTATTCCACAAATAAGAATGGGGTATCTAACCATACTTCTAAGATAATTGCTGTCGGGAAAGCTCTTCCTGTGAGGGATTTCACCAAGGGGACCACTTTGGAGTTCAATCATTTGTAAATGACAAGACAATAATGAGTCATATTTACATCAAACAAACGTTGATTACCCAAACCTTTGTGCTACGGGCTTTCTTCGGGTTGACATCAATGACAGCCAACCTTAATCAAAATCTGTCTCCTCTCCCTCTTTCCACACCCTCTCACACTCTCCCTGTTTTCTCCCCCCTCTTCCCCTCCTTCACTCTCTCCTCTTTCTCCTCTCCCCCACTCTCTCTCTTTCTCTCCCAATTTCTATTGCATTACCTCATTCTCTCTCTCTCACTTCCTCTCTCTCTCTCTCTTGCCTCTCTCTTCCTATATCTCCTAAACTCCCTCTACATATACCCTGCTATAAATCAATCTCTCTCCCTATTTTTTAGCCTCTCTCCTTGTTTCCCTCTCTCTATCTCTCTCCCTCTTCTATTATCTCTTTCTCTCTCTCTCCCCTGCATCTACCCCTATCTATTCCCTCCCTATGTCCCATCCTCTCTATTTCTCTCTCCCCTCACAACTAATCTCTCTCTTTCTCATTCTCGCTCTCCCTCCTAAGCTCCCTCCCTTCCTCTATCTTCTCTCTCTCTCTCTCTCTCTCTCACACACACACACACACACTTTCTATCCCCCTATCCTCTCTCCCCCTCTACCCCTTGTTAAGCTCTCCACATTTCCCTTTGTCTCTCCCAACCTATTTCCCCATCTCTCTCTCTCTTGACCTCTCTCTCTCCCCTTCTCTCTTTATCTCTCTCCCATTCCCTACACCTCCCACCCCGATTGCCCACCTCTCCCTCCCTTCATTTTTCCATTTATTTGTTATCTCCCTATTTAATGCGTCTCCTTTGCCTATGTCCTCCATCATCTCTCTCTCTCTACCCTCTCTGTCTATCTTTCTCTTACTTGCAACTTGATGTTATCCCCCTTTTCACCTCTATCCATTTCTCCTTTCCCTCTCTCTATATCCTGCTCTCCCCCCTCTCTCTATTTACCTCTTCTCCCCCCCTATCACTCTCTTCATCCTCTCTCTCCATCCCTTTGGTCTCTCACTTTCTCCCCCCACTCTCTAGCCTTGTCTCCCCCTCTCTGTCTCTCCCTCCCTCCCTCCCTCTCCTATCTCCTACGTTTTACTCCTATATCACCCTCACTCTCTCTTCATATCCCTATTTCTCTCCTCTCTCTCTCTCTCTCTATCTCCTCCTCACTCACTCTATCCCCTACTCTTTACAGTCTGTATCTGTACCCCTCTCTCTCTCTCTACGTATTTCTCTCTCTCCCTCTTCCTGTGTCATTCTGCCTCTCTCTCTCTATCCCTATATAATGCTCTCTCTCTCTCTCTACCACTCATTTCCCTCCCTCCCTCTCCTCCATCTACTTCTCTCATCTTTTACTTATCCCTTCCTCCTTCTGCTACCATTTCTCTCTCCCCCCTCTCTCTCAATTACTTGATCAGTATCTTCCCCATCCCCCCCTCTCTCCTTCTTATATTATCCCCTTCTCTCTCTCCTCTTTCTCTCTGCATATATCTCCCCTCTCTCCTCCTTTGTATCCCCATCCCTCTCCATTTCTCTTTCTCCCTCCCAACCTCTCTCTCCTCTCCTGTCCCCCATCCATCCCTCTATCTTCTCCTCTCTCTCCGACCTCTCTTTCTCTATCTCTTGATCGCTTTCTCCCACTCCTTTCTATCTCCCCCTCTCCTCTCTCTCTCCCCCTCTACCTTGTTCCCTCTCTTCCTCTTTTCCTGTGTCCCTCCCACCTATTGCCCCATCTCTCTTTTTGCTATCTCTCTCCCTTCCTCTCTTTCTCTCTCTCACCTTCCCTCTGCCCCTCAGCGCCACACTCTCTCTCCATATATTTTTCCTTCCTTTGCTCTATTTTTCTCTCTCACACCTCTCCCTCTCCCTCCCCTCCCATTTCCTCTATCTCTACTTCTCTCTATTTCCCTCTTCTCATGGCTTCGATCTCTATCCCCCTTTCACCTTTCTCCTTTCTCCCTATTTACCTCTCTCCTCTATCCCTTACTCCCCTTATCTCTCTCTTTACCTCTTTCTTTTCCCCCCCCCCACACACTCTCTCTCTCTTGTCCCCTCTCTCTACGTCTCACTCTGCCTCTCTCTCCTTCCTCCCTCTCTCTCTACCTCCTCCCCCTCTCTCTCCTACATTTTACCTTGTCTCACCCTCTCTCTCGCTCTCTCTCCTTATTTCTATTCCCTCTACCCTCTATCTTTATCCTCTCCTCTCTCATTCTCTCCCTCCATCTCTATCCATATCTACTACTCTCTCTCTCCCTCTCTCTCCATATATTTCTCTCTAGCATCCCTTTATTCTTCTCTCTCCCTTCCTCGACCACCACCCTTGTCTCTACCCCTCTCTCCCACCTCTCCCTCTCTCTCCCATCCCTCTCTTTCCCACCTCTTGCCACGCATTCACACCCCTCTCCACCCCCTCTCTCCATGTTTCTCACTCTCATCCATGGAGGGAAAAGAGTAGAGAAGAGGGAAGGAAAAGGAGAGAGAGTGGAAGATGGAGAAAGACAAAGAGAGAGAAAAGGGGAGAAAGGTAGAGAGAGAGGTATGAAGGGAATGAGGGGCAGAGAACCTGAGGGAAGTGGAGGGAGGGGTAAGGAATGCATAGATATGGAGGGATCACAAGAGGAGGGAGAAGAGATAGAGAAGTGGAGAGAGGATAAGAGGAAGAGAGGTAAATAGAAGAATGGAATTGAGAGAGTGGGATAGAAGAGTAAGAGAGTAAGAGGGAGAGAGAAAGCGAGGCTAGGTGAGGAGATGGACAGAAGGAAGGAAGAAGTGTTAGGTAGATAGGGAGGAGGAATGAAGGAGAATTAATAATTATATAAGAGGGGTGCAATATCCCAGTTAGAGTCCGAGTTATGAGAATTATGAATTTGCATTATTCTTTTTTAGATTGAGTGAGGCGAAGGTTATAGTAGCCTAGGAACATGTGATGATTAGGACATAGAGCATAGGATGCTAGGTCCAAGATCCTGTTTTGTATATGTAATATGAAATCATATCATCTAATGAATAAAAGATAGGCTGAGGGATAAATGATACAAAGCACTTCTATTACTGATTCTTGCTATATTCTTTTCTTTTTTCTCTATTCCCTCTGTTCCATAGGAAGCAATCGGAGGATTGATATCGATGCATGGTGGTTTTTTAAAACACTTAAACAAAGTTTTGAATCATCTTTTTGGTTTTTGTTGAATAAGACAAATGATGATGTTTGTTCAAGTTTTTATTAGAATAGCTGTTATAGGTTGAAAGATAAATGTTGAGAGAATTTTTTCAAGGTGAAGTCTTTGTTGTCAAAGCATTTCTATTACTGATTGCAGCTGTATTCTTTTCTTTTTTTATTTGTTCCCTCTATTCCATAGTCTTAATCAGAGGATCGATATCGATACATGGTGGTTTTTTAAAACACTTAAACAAAGTTTCGAATCATCTTTTTGGTTTTTGTTGAATAAGGTAAATGATGTTTGTTCAAGTTTTTATTGGAATTACAATTTATATGTTGAAAGATAAATGTTGAGCATTTTTTCAAGGTGAAGTCTTTGTTGAACATATCTTTTACAGATAACTATAAAAATCATGGGAAACAAAAGTTTGCGCAAGAGAAAATATGATCGCACTCGAGATGATACTCGCCAAATCGAGCAAAGGAAAGAGCTTTATCGGATAAAGAAACAAGAACATGCAAATATTGAAGAAATAAATGATGATAATGTCAATAGAGATTTTCGACAAGAAGAAGTTCAACCAAGCATGCATATAGATATGATGATCAAGCACACGACACACATTGGGACTGTATTTAGAAAGTACAAAATTCAAAGTATAGAATTCAAATTAAAAATATTGTAAATAATATAATTGATTGTAATTACAATTTGATGTTTTTCCAAAAACATAAATAGATTTGTCTCATAATGTCGAAGAAGTCGTTGAAACCGAAATTGAATCAGAATATGAATCACCTATAGGTATGTGTACATAAATTTAGATTAATATAAGATGAACACTCAAGTATATATAACTTAGTGAATTTGTGTTCGGGTTATGTTTTTTAATATAAACTTTAATTTGAAATATATAGGAGAATCTATCAACATTGATGATAAAATATTAGAAAATGTTGATACTGACAAATTTGGAAAGAAAAAAACTAAGCATTATATAAGATATCGAACTAAGAATATGTATAATACTTATTTCAAAGATGATTCAGTAACAGCACAGGCTCAACTTTTACTTTCTTTATTGAAGTTAAGAAAGTTAAAAGAAGCTACATCATTATTGGGTATTCAAAAGTCGACAAAGGATACAAAGGTGCAACAAAATGTTTTTAACAATATAACTAGTGTAAAAAAATCTTTTGGAAAATCTCGAAAAGAAGATGTCTGTGTTGCATGTAAAATGTTACAAACAACAATTGTTTCAGGGAGCAATATAAAAGATCGTTTGACACTACACATGGAAAAAACTTTGGGAACATCAAGAAAAACATTACACAAACATAGAAAATTTCGTTTCCAAATAGATGTAAATGATGAATTG
>SNQJ01S0173509.1:0-20331 GCA_010110895.2 Picea sitchensis | reverse complement strand
AGTCGCTCACGATGATTCTAAGGGGCGCGCAATAAGGCGGGGGCCTTATTCCTTAGAGCCCTTAGTCTCCCACAAGTTCACCCGGCGGTGTGTTGACTCAAGGGGTTATAGATGTCTACCATTCAGTCAAGTTGGCGAGTGGCACCGTTGGAGCACGTGGTGCATCCTGAAGGGCACGTCGCGCGAAATAAACATAAGTTGGCGAGTCGCACACTTGGAGCACGTGGTGCATCCTGAAGGGCACGTCACGCAAAAGAAACACAAGAAGCAAGTGACACCCTGGGAGCACATGGTGCATCTTGAAGGGCACGTCACGCAAAAGAAACGAACGAGGCGAGTGGCACCCTTGAGGCACGTAGTGCGTCCTGAGGGGCACGTCGCGCTGATGATGATGAAGAAACAAACCTAGATGGCCCTAAGACTTTAATGTCTTAAGAAATCCTTAAACAACTTCCCTAACCAAGTGTCGCCAATTCAGAATCTAAGTCATAAGTCTAAAATTTTTCTAGGGTAAAAATTTAGTCTAACCTTAAGAAAATACCCTAAGAATAAAAATAAAATTTTAAACAAAAACCCACTTCTATAATAGTTTAGTCTTCATAAAATTCTTGGGGTAAATGAAGAGAGTAATAATTTAATTAAACTAAGGGATTTAAAAATTTACAAAGAAGAAATTATTTCTTAACTTATGAAAGTACAAAAGATATTAAATAAATAATAAAAAGAAAAGATTTAATAACGCAACTTCCATTTTGGGCTTTAATAAAAAGGGGAAATAAGGGAATAATAAGAATTAGGAAACTAAGTAATGGAGGAAACTTAATTAAGGAAAGATGGGAACTTATGGTAAAAAACACGGTCAACATAGTAAGGAATCTCCAATTAAGAACCTACTAATCTGAGCTAATTTAGTAACATATTTTCTTAGGAATGTATTTAAAACAGGTAAGGGGATCTAGGAACACCTAGGAGTAAATTTAGGAGAGACTCTAGGTGGGTGAGGGATTTGAGACAATTAATAAATTTAAAGAAAATATTTATTGGAGAAAAGAGGGGGATGGACGACACTTGTGTGATGGAGAATTTTTAGAATATTTTATTGAAACTTAATTTGAATGTGAATTAGGAAAGTTGGTGGGTCTCAAAACTCTATAAAAGAAAAGGGAGATGAGGAATAAATGGATTGGTTGTTAGCGTAACGTTACGCTGGTAACGTTACGCTGCCGGATTTGTGACTTGACTGATTACTTGTGAGGAGTTGAGATTTTCCATCTCGGATAGGAGTGGTAGCTTGGCCTTGTGAGGCGAGCTGGGAAGCTAGACATACTGTCAGGATAGTGTGTGGCCCCTTTGAGGCTCGGGGGGCTAAGGGGGAAGCAGAGTAACCCTAGCGATTGGCTGGGAGGTACCGGTGCAGTCTTGATGGTCGGCGAGTGGGGGCGGCATAGAGTAGGAGCAGCACGGAGCGCGAGGTCATTGTTCGAGGCGAGAGTTAAGGCAACGGTATGATTAGTATTTTCGTAGGATGCATATTTATTTACTTCATCGGTTATACTTGCATTGTTGTAAAGGTTAACTCAACTGTTAAAATTCGGTAATGGGTGGAACAAGAATTAGTTTTTACTTCGTCTATTTTCTTCAATATCATTATATGGCTACTTCGGTGGTGGTCCTTGGCAGTTGAGGTCTTCTGCCTTGATGTATGCTATTAACCCCATAACCTAGTCGTTGGCGTTGTTTTCCTTCCACCGAGCGTCTTTACCTTGCTGAAATTTCCTCTGGTTGTTCTGCCTCTGTTGTCGACCCCGTTTTCTTTTTCGGCGTGATCTTTTTAGCACGACCCATGCGTCTGGTTTATCTTACTCCCTCATTGGTGCTTTTGCGCCTTGTTGCAACTGATTTTGTTTTCTCTACGTATTGTTATTCCTTCTCCCTGCACTTTTGTTGACAACCTCTACGAGTTCTTGGCTTACCACCCAACGTTTCCTTGTGTAAATCTCTGTAAATGGTAGATAAGTCCCAGCTCTTGCCGATACCATCCTGGTGAAATTATTAAAGAATCCCACTGTCCAGTTGGGCATGTGAGGCCATTTATACTAATGGTTGCGTTTTAAATTGACTGTGATTTTTTTTAAGTAGGGGCTGTTTTTTTCCTTTCTTTACTTACTGTCTGCGTTGGATATTACTGTAGAAACCTTCCGTGTAAATTATTGGATTATGGTTTTTGCCTCTGCTAACTCACCACATGATATTAAAATCTTCGTACTAGTGCTGATACCCATTCTTGATGGACAACGATATCACACACATCTCGGCTCTGAGGTTATCCGTTTCCTAGTCAACAATTGACATTGTGTTGACTACCTGGGTTTCTAGCGATTGATAGCTGAGATGCGAGCGTGAGGCCTTCCCCATTGGCCCTTAGATTATGCATTTTGTGGATAACATCCCTACCGATGTTTTAATTTCACATGGCAGCGAACTGATTGGGAGTTTAGACTAAGCGAGCCCATGTTCATTTCTGGATGAGTAACAACGTGTGTCCAACGCCTTTAAACTCAGCACTGTCGTAGTATTTCCAATACGATAGACCCCACCTTCCTTCCGCTTAGAACCTCTTCTAATCCTTGAGCCGAGTGTATCCTTTCGTATGTAGATAGTGTTCCTGGATTTAGAGGGTGACTCTCAGTAGCTTCATTCCAGGATGCCAGGGGAATGAAGATTAATCGCATTTCAGTGTCTTGGGCGTAGATATAACCTTGACACTCATGGTGGTAATTGGGTTAGGCTGGAATAGTCACTGTCGGTGGTTCAATGCACTGTTATTTCAAAATTTATGATTCCAGGATTTTTAACTGACAGTATTTTAGGGTGACATTGTATTAGCATAATTTATTTGAATAATAGAGAATGACAGTTCAACTTGTCAGTGTTATAGCAGTAGTCTTTGATGCCAACTTGGAGTTGTCGTAAATTAGAAGTGACAGTTATTGCAGTAGTAGTAACTCCTTTTCCGAATCTTAAGCGTTCGACAACCGTACCCTCCTTGCATCCCTTCTTAATGTCATTTGCAACAGTTCTCCCTTTCTGCCCCTGCAAAACCATGACACAAGTGTGAATTTGCTACCCTATAAACCGTGTCCAGCTCTTACCATTTCCGTCTCTGCCCGTCATTAATTCCTTAACATTGAATTTTTCCCCACCTCTATGAGTCGCGTGATGTATGGCCGCATCAAGATTCTCCAGATACGGTCAGGACAAAATCGCCATGTGTTTCGTTATGCCTGGCATGCGTGCAGCAGTTGCCACTCGACCTCTTGACGAGCTCTCACAGCCGCTAGTTATTATTATCTTCGATAATTTTTGAATGAACCCCTTTGGTTAGTTGTTGCAGTTATTATTGTGAGGTTAAGGTAATCGTAACCATTCATTTATATAATCATAACCAGAATAATCGTAACTAGAATAAATATAACCAGAATAATCGTAACCAAAATAAATATAACCAGAATTTTTGACTGATATGGGAACAATTCATTTATATAATCGTAACCAGAATAAATATAACTCTTGGACATGATGATTATTGTTGAAAGAATGCTCGGATTGTTAATGGCATAAAGTTTATATTGCTAATTTGTTAAGACTGTTCGGTTATTGAGTAAAAATTGGGTTAAGGTGATTATTATTAATAGTGTATATAGTTATTGCAACTTGTAGATGTCAAGTTACTATATTATATAAATTGGTAATGTGATTTGTAGCTGAAATATTGGGTGGGGTAAAATAAAAGGTAAACGTTATCGTTGATAAATATCAATGTAAAGTATTGCTTAATGTAGGCTTAGGGTATTATTAAGGTTAGGGATATGGTTGTTTAGGGTAGTGAGTAGTGTAATGTGTAGATTAATGTTAATGCTTATGGCGATTGCTAATGCAATTGTTTTATGTCGGTAAAGGGAGAATGATAAAAATTTATATGCATTTGTGTTATGATCGTTAAAGGTGAATGATAAAACTTTTTATGCATTATGTTTTATGTGAGTTAAGGGTAGATGATAAAATATTATATGCCTTATGCTTTTGTTAGTAAATGGTGTATGATGAAGAGGTTTTAATGGAAAATAAACTCTCTAATGAAAAGGCTAGAAGGGGTGTGTTATGAGATGTAATGGTTTTAGTCATGTCCTTATTGAAAACTTCCAAGTTGAATGATTATAGTTAGGGTATACAATGACTTGATGTATGTATGACTACCTAAAAAGACCCGGAAGGTAGATCACCCCACATGCCCTGGATTTACTCTAATGAACGATTGATTAAATAGCGCGTCTGGGAAAAAAAAATAAAAATTTGTGCCTCGTTGGGTTACTGTTAGATAGTTCTTGTATATCAGGTACCTTGCACGCTTGTATTTTAAGTTGATCGAAGTATTGTTTAAGTGTTAGATTTTTGGTTGCGTGCCATGTACAATGTTGGATTTTGATTGCTAATTCTCGCTCGGATTGAAGGATTTATGTTACTTGTGACATTGATGTTGGTTGCTTGGGTTGGTCTGATGTTTGTCCTTAGTTTGGTAGGATTGTTTTCTTGTGTAAGGCGGGATGTAGACACCTCCATGTTGCTCATAACAGTCGCTAGCCCTGAGACCTTAAATGGTTAAAATCTATTAGAACCTAGGCTTGAGCATTGCTTATGTGTATTGGAGGTCCTAACCATTGGAGGGTAGGATGGATGGGAAGTCAGTCCTTTTTGGCCGATTGATGGTCGTTTAATGCTTGCAGTACTAGTTGTGCCCTTATGTCATGTTGTTGTGTTCATCGTGGTTGTGTCTTGTTAGTCGTCAGGTGGCAACGTAAAGTCGAATGTGTTTGTTTCCCTTGTACACGCGCGTACACACTTTTAAGAAAAACAAAAAAAAACAAAAAAACTTCACTTGTTGTAAGAGGTTGTCATCGTGACGAACGGGAGGTCTGTTACAATATGTCCGGTTAGTATACATTGTTGTAATGGAATATGTTGTGAGTTCAATAGGAAAATGGTTTATATATTGAGATTCTTAGTTCTGTCTTTTTGAGAACTTGTATTCATTATTGTTGTAATGACCCCTCTGTTACGTCAACAATTACTGATGTGTAAAAGAGGTATATATATATATATATATATATATTGAAAAAACGTTAGTACAAGTGAAAATGTGTCATAACATGTATTAATAACTACATAATCAATTTCATCACAATCAACTGAAAGCAACATCACTATTATTCATTCAACCATATCTTATAAATATAACATAAGGAAGCTACCCTCCCAACCTATCGTGCATGGTTAGGACCTCCAAGATGCATAAGCAATGCTCAAGTATGTAACAACATACTCTTGCACACACCTGATTTGACTTATTCTTTGAGGACACTTGTGTGCAAGCGATCCGATTTATTATATAATTGATTGTTTTGCTTATGGATTATGATGATGTTGTGGATATGATGATATGCTATTAGATTATATATGTGTCAACAAGTGCTATTGACTGGTTTTTCCTGAGTGTTCATGACTCTTGACATCTTGAGCATGTCGATGGCATTGATGGACCTCCTTGGACTCTAGATCGAGTCAGGGAGTGGACTATTATGGTTTGAGTATTTTTGTTATTGCATATTTGACATATGACTGGTATATTATGATGTTGTGTATGGATCACTGACATGTTTTGTTGATGGATGAAGGTTGGTGATAACTTGCTAATCATACTCACATTTTGAGTAAAGGGGTCATGCACGACAACCAGATATATTGAGGGAGAGGTGTGGCAGAAACCCTGCTATAGCCTACTAGCACTCTCGTCGTGGCTCGAACTATAGGTTAACGATTACCTAGTTCGAGAGACCCATGATACTTTGATGACAGACTGAGAGAGTCGTTCATGAAGATTATAAGGGGCACACAATAAGGAAGTTTCCTTATTCCTTAGAGGTCACTAGTCTCCCACAAGGTCTCCTAATGGAGTATTGACTCCAAGGGTTGGACATCTACCAAAATCAGTCAAAAGGCGAGTAATGCCCTTGGAGCATGTAGTGAGTCTTGAAGGGCATGTCGCATAAATGAAACAAAAATCAAAGGCAAGTGACACCCTTGGAGCATGTAGTGTGTCTAGAAGGGTATGTCGCGGTTTGTAAACACAGGTGCGTGAATAAACCTGGGGGGCCTAGAAAATGATATCTCAGTTTGACATGCTCAGCCTTAAAATATATGTTGTATGAGTAAAGTTTAATAATTATAAAATTTTCCTTAAAAACAATTTTTGCTAAGCCTAGTTGAATTTAGAGCATAGGTCTAATTGGGTTATAATTACTAACACTAATTAATCAATTAATAAAGGGGGAATGAATAAAAATAAATTTAATATTTAATGAAGAAAGAATTTATCAAAAATGTAATTGTTGCTTATGTGCAAAACTTGTTAATTTAGAGCTTAGACAAAAAGGGGAAAAATTAAATGAAAAAGGAATGTGAAACATAGAAGGGAATCTAGTCTAGAGAACTTTCCAATTTGGAACTCAACTAAGCTTTAAGAAATGCGTCAACTATTAAAGAAATATGCGGGACTAAAGGGCATCGATGGGTGTTTTTAAGAACGCTTTTAAGTGGGTGAGGGAAATTTGAAAATTAATTTCTGGTGCAACTAAGGGATCGGGTGACAAGTGTATGGGGGAGAATTTTCCTAATTAATTTTTAATAAAATGAATTTAATGTGCAAATGGAAGTGTCACTAAGAAGCACTCTATAAAAGAACTAGCAATGAAGGGGTATGGATCACAACGGGTATGCATAAGGTTATGCTGCCAGATTTTTGTTGACTGATTTTCCTTGTGGGAGTTTGGGATACCCAACTTGAATAGAGAGTGGTAGCTTGACCTTGCGAGGTGAGTTGGGAGCTAGCTTATTCTCTGATTGTGTGTGTGGTCCTTTTGCGGCTCGGGGGGCTCAGGGAAAGAAGAGTACCCATAGCATTGGATGAGAGGTACTGGTGAGGTCTTCACGGTTAGCAAGATAGGGGTTGTCGAAGCACAAGTGTGAAGGAATGTCTTCGACTTCACTGTCTTCGGTTACGGTGTTCCTATTTCAACCTTTGAATTTGTTTAGTTTTATTTAAAGTATAAAACTTTTAGATATGATTGTTTATGTTGAATTTATGATATAAAATATTGCTGAGTTATTGTCAAAATTTGTGTGGTTCAATATGAACTCCTGGAATTTAATACCACTAAAATTTTTCATCAAGTATATGCAATTTATGTGTTAGCTCTCCTTCATTTCAATCCCTTTGATTTACCTAATGGTTACTTTTGGAATGCTTTAGTGGATACATAGAACACACTAAACTGTAGCCCATAGATACCAGTTCCTAGTGACCCTTCAGTCATGTTTGTTGTCTATGGTTGCAGTTGAGATTTCTTTATTTTTTCAGGGTAATGTCCAAACAATTTGGTAGTCTGTCGAATCTCTAGTGTATCACAAAATTGGAGTTTTAGCTTCGTCGCCTCCCAGTTCGAGCTAAGGAACCTGGTTGTTGACCTCACATTTTATCGATCGTTGAACTCCCCACCCAGTTGCCACCTTGGATACCTGTGCATGTGCTTAGTTTTATTTTATCTGAAGTATGGTGATTTCTTCTCAAGATTATGTAGAACGCCTGACCTTTTCGTTATCTTTGTTTTACCGCTTGAATATTCTTTTACTTGCTTATGATTTTCGAACAACCTTTTGCCTCGAGACATTCTTCAAAGAAATCAAAATGACCTATAGAGTACAACATTTAACCTCTGTTTCTTTTTATTTAAGCTCGGAATCGTGGAGACGCGCTTTTCGGTTAAGCTCTAAAAATTCTTATGTTTCCCTGGGGTCTAGTCACCTCTTTTAAAACCTCTCGATTAATCTTTTATCCAGAAAACCCTTGGCTATTTCTATTGGGTTAGGTAGCTTAGTCTGTATTATGTCCAAAATTTTACCACGATCAAAGAAGAAAGGCGTTTCTCCTTTGGAAATTGTAAGATTCCCTTTCCCAAGGAATAAACTAAATTACACCTTCGGACAGAAATCGTGGCCTTTTTATGACAGTCGTTGCAACTGCCCAGGAAGTTAGGATTCAAGGAAGCTTGGTTCATGTTGATTAGTTTAGTTGCGAGTAAGGATAACCGGAGGGAGAGATCCATCGTATTCGTTGAGGGATAGTCGCAACCTTCGAGGATGGGCTCATTCCCGCCAGGCTATAACTGCTCCTCCAACCGAGCATCAAATCCTTCGCTTCCGAAAGAGCCAGTACGCGTCTTCGGGTAATTGGGTAACTAATTATCCCACATGTGTTTCCTTGCTATTTTTCCTTCCTACAACTTTTGCCCCTAATTTGTCTCTGCTACTGAAGGTTCAGCCAATGCCTAGAGTCTCGAATACAATCGAAAGGTTTGAATCTGGAATATCCTCTAGGCGTAATCTAAGGATTGTGTGTTGGAGGATTAATTGCAATATTTAAACTCTGGAGTCAATTGACGAGAGAATCATGGGCGCAGCGAGAAGGTAGTCTCGTTACTGATTAAATGATTAAATAATCTGGAGTTTATTCACAACTTGGTGACCTTTTCCTCCCAGCTTTATAACCATTCTTAAACTACAATTCGTGTAATTAATAATTGTTTTCCTTCAAACCACTGTCAAGTAACACTAAGTGGACAATGTTTATCCTCCCTTTAATGATGTTGTGTCTTACTTCCACCCAACTTTAGTTTTTACGAACCCTATTGCTAAAAAGGGAAGGAGGTGGTTCATCTACCGACACGCTTCCATGGTACTAATGTTTAACAACACCCTTTTGAGAATTTTTGTAAAGGAAATTTGATTTTTATGATTTTCAGTTAGGGATAAGAAATTTGATAGAATTAAGACACCTTCTGATTTTATAGTTTTAATTATTTAAATGAGAAGGGTGTTAAGAAATTAATAGGAACCAATACATCGTATTGATTTAAGATTTGTCTTTAAATGAATTACAACAGAATTAAGACACCTCTCCTAATTTGTAATACTATTTTTTGAGTAATATTAAAAGCATCATTACATATGGAAAAGTGAATGGAGAATTGTTGGATTCTTGGTTATGTAGCCCTTTGGTTTAAATTGATTTTTTAAGTGTTATGATCTCTTGCACCTCATTAAGGTGATATATAATTTAAGGTCAGTGATTAATTAAGTAATTAGAATAGCTCGTGCCCCATTTAATAATGCTAACTAGGTGATAGTTGATTGTCTTCAACTTTGCTTCATTTTGCGCCTTGAAATAATGGTGATGCACGATTTAATTAGTAATTAACTTAGTTGCGTGCCTTGAATAATCTGACTTGTGATTGCTTGTATTCATTCTTGTGCGTCGTTAAATTAACATGATTGGAATAACTTGTGTGTGTAAATAAATGGATGAGTAATAGATTTCATTGCGTCGGGTATGGATTATTGATGTTCGTTTCTTAAGTGATTAAAACTTCTCGCGTGCTCGAAATAATTTTAATGTATAGATGATTGGGCTGATAATTTCCCTTTCACCTTGAAATTGAAGTTGATGATAAGTCATGCATCCTGAATTTAATGTTGATGAATGATTAAGTCGTTAGATTAATTTCGCGCACCGAATATAGTTATCTATGTTTAATTAAGTGGTTGGATTTCTTATGCACCTTGAATTAATGTGAATGTATGTTTGATGCAATAATCAATTTACCCTTACACCTCTAGCTATGTCAATTTATGATTGCCTAGAAGTTGTTCACTCTCGTACTTTGGAAAAATGTTGATTGTAATAAGAATTTAAGTAGTTACACTTCTTGCGAAATGGTTTTTATGACATGAATGTTAGTTAAATATTTTAGATTACTTGCATGTAATAAATTTGTGATGTCGTGAATGTTGGTTAGACCTTAGATCCCTTGCGCAATGAATTAAATGATGATACTCTTGTGCCTCAAATCTAGGCAATGCACGATTTTATGTACTTGATCATATTTCCTTATGCAACAAATAAATACAGTCATTTACCTTGCACCTTCTCTTATGATTGTCATATCATGGATTAACAACCTTAAATCGTTCCATTTATTTATTAACGAATGATTGTCGTAGATATTAGACTGCTTACGCAAAGTGAAAAGTGATATGATGAGTTATGAATAATTACACATGTGCCATGTTTAATTGTGAATTGGGATTGATGGATTGCTAAATTGTTTATCATTGTTGTTGTTGGTTTCATAAGTTTCTTGTGATTGATGTGTCGATGATGTTTCTATTTATTGTAATGTTTAATTTACTAATGCAAATAATTTTTTTTTTTACCTATTGTACGTCGCTTTTATTGTCATAACGGTGGGAACGTTACAAAGTCTAGGATTCATCCGATTGATTTTGATCACTTAAGGTCTCAGTACTGGCGATTTTTCTAAGGAACAAGGAAGTATCTAACTCCCATTAATTCAATCATACACCGCTATTCAAATCTAGAATTATCAGCATACTTAACCATCAATTTATCATAGTGCAAACAATAATCTACTCTACTTAATCAATCTTCAAGCAACATTGAGTGTAAATGAGTAAGAGGCTTTTACCTAAAGAATAATAACCCAAAGAGAATAAGCAAAATCCTAGTCTCGTGTAGATCAACTATGCATCCTCATATTAAGGAATATCTTCTAAGAATATATATCAAGAATTTAAAGGATAAAATTATATATTAATTTGCTAGAAACCACAAGAAGATCAATCTTCTTAAGAAATACATTAAATTTGGATGCTACTTTACATTATTTATCCAATTTATAAAACTAATAAAAATAAATTATAATTAGCAATTAACAAGAAGTCTATTGCTGGCATATCCATTTTAAAAGAGCTAAGAGGTTCAATCATAACAAGAAATATGGAAGGATTCCAAGACTACCTTACGTTTCCATTGCAAAGAACTATAAGAAGTTCAAAATCATAATTAAGAATTAGATGAGATAATTTATATGCTATCTTGCATATCCATATATATGGATAATTAAATAAGATCAAGTTTTATTTAAACAATAAAAATAAAGAGCCCAATGTTGACTTATAAATACAATTAAAAGAACTAAAGGAAGACCCAAGAATAATATAACAATCCAATGTCAACTTATTTCAAGCCATATATAAAAATGAAAATTATATCTTAAAAATTCATTAAAAGAGTTAAGGGAAGATCAATCTTATGTTTGACAATTAAAATATAATCATATGCTAAATTACATCTCAATAGTAAAGGAACAAAACAGAGTTCCATAATCTATCCCCACCCATGATCCGGTGTGCAGAAAAATATGAAAATTGTTCCAGACCTCAATATGTCCCTCCATCTAGACCTTAATCCCGCCCTCAATCTCGACCTTAATCTGACCCTCAATCCATACCTTAATCAGACACTAATTTCTGATAATTTAAATTAATTTCAAGTGCAGCAAAAACGAATTTTATTAATTACATAGCTTTAGAGGAAGGGACAATAAATTGATGTAGGATCTGTCAAGACGTTGTTGCGACATGTAATAGGTGAGTGAACATGTATACGCCAATCCAATCAAGAATCACAAAACTCACCCTTCTTGGTCTTAACTCTACGAATGTTACCACTATTTTAAAACATGGAAAATCAATACAAAAACAACTAACTGGAAATGGGAAAACCAGACACGAACATGTTAAATAACACCTTTATTTTCAATAGATATGTTTCCATAAAGAACTTAATCCGACACCTGATCTGGCCCTTGATCCGACCCTTCATCCAACCCCTAATCCGACCCCTGATCCAGACTTTGAAACAAAACAAAATTTCTGAAAATTTTGAATTTAAAATTTGCATGCAGCGAATGGATTTCAGAAATGGTTAAGCCTTAAAGAAAGGAAAATAAATAGATATGGAGGCACTCAAGAAGTTCAAGTTATGTGTTGTATCCCCAAATTTGTTCCAAGAATTAGAATACTTTGAAATTAAAATTCAGAAATTAAAAATAAAGAGAACAATAATCGCTCAATTAAATTATAGGATTGTTTTCTAAAAGACAACAAAGGAAATCCACAACTACAAAGTTGCAATCTTTTACAACATTAACTAAATAAAAAAATCATAAGCTTCTACAGGTTGGGTAGCAAATAAAGGTTTCGAAAAAAGGTAGAAGTTGCAATCTGATAATGGTAAAGGTTGAAGGAACAAAAAGAACACCGTTCAAGGCATCCAATGACTAATAGAGACCCAAGAGTTAAAAGAAAATTCAAAATTAAATCAATAATACTAAACCACAAGTTTTCTGTATCAAAAACAATTTTAAAGATTCAACAAAATGACAATTCAAAACTTTACAACAACTCAACGGAAATTAGTTCGAGCACTGGCAACATTGGTCACAAAAAAATTTAGGGGTTTCAAATAAGTAAAGACCCATACAATAATCCTAGCATGCATAAAAACTTGCAGTGAAATGAATAAATCCGAGTTCTATACATTCAAATAAACCTTACAAGGACCACAAAAATTTCTCAACTCAAATGCAGAAGGTTGACGCATTACCCAAAAGAACATCTCTAAATTTTGGATCCGAGATTTAAAAATAACGATCGAAAGATTTTCCCAATTTCCATTTTTCAAAAATTGGCAATGATAAGGATATCAGGTTTGTAAATTGACTGCTAGCATTCAAGGGAATTCTAAATGGTATTTTCATTTTAATTAGAAATGGTTATAGAGTCTCCACAAAATTCTTATTCTAGAAAAAAAAAATAAACATTACACAACAAAAACGAATCTACATTTTCGATTTGGGAAAGTGGTTTAAAGACAACATAAATAAAAACTATGACAAAACTGTAAATAGAGTTTTGTTCTCAGAAATTGAAATCCAAATTAGAAATCACAAGGGTTATTCATTCTTCAGGGTTTTTCCCAAGCAAAACCATATATAATAAAAAATCTTATCAAAAAATAGGCATAAAAAAGATAGGCATAAAAAATATGGATAAGGGTACTCAACTTTGACAGAGTCAATTAATTTTCAATAAGAGATGGAAATGAGGAAAACTTAACAAGAGATGGATGAGCTAAATCTCAAAATAATTATGTATAAAGTTAGATGAATAAGTCTTATAAGAGAAGGAGGTGTCAACCTAAATATCCATTACAAAATCCAGCTAATATGTTAGGAGAATGAGAATGTTTTGGGAGCCAAGAAAGGATAAAGTACATGATACAGTGGAATACGACCTGCTTCAGTTCTTGGAGATATTAATTACAAGTCTCGAGATTCACGCTTACGCGGAATATATCTATCAAAGAAAGAAAAGACGTTAGTATGTTAGACACGTCAAGGAAGAGTGTTAGCATGAGTTTATTTAATGAGTCGATCTTTATCTTTTTGAGCTATGTTATGCAGATAAGAGTCAATCGAAGTTATTGTCGTCTTAAGTAGCAAAAATTATTCATCTAACAGAGAGAAAAAAAGTTAGAGTAGAAAAATTTGTATAGAGAGTCAAGAATTCTGTGAGCACAAGCTCTATTTTTGTAAAGTTTGAAGCAGTCATTGGAGCCGAAGCTCGATATATTTTTATATTTTGTATTCGCATGCAATGCCCAAGTTGTTAATATATATCAATTATTTTATGTGTTGACGTATTCATGTGTATTTCTGAGTTATGTTTGTGATCTTATGTGTTAACAAATAACACACTGTTGATTTATTGACAATATTATTTTGTTTAGTGTTATCGTCACAACACACAGTCTTTTGTGTAGTTTTTGAATTGCATGGTAAGTACTGAGAGTTCAAGACGAAGAATTTAATTGCATGGTATTAGCCACTGCGTTGTGTAGAGTTTGTCTGCGTGTTGTAGATCCAAGATTTGGTATCAGAGCAGGTTGATCAGACTAAGGTTCAAGAGACGCAACTCTGTCATAAGGTGAAATCATGGATTCTACTTCAAATTTGCAACCTCCCACTTTTACAGGAAAAAAATATGAGTTATGGTCCTTGATCATGGAGGAATTATTTCATGGTCAAGATGTATGGGAGATAGTCGAGAATGAATATTTGGAGCCAGTGGATCAAGAAGCATACAATGCACTCATACAAGATGAGAATGAGTCTTTAAAAGATCAAAGGAAGAAGGATGGAAAGGCGATGTTTTACATACATCAAGACATGCATGAGAGAACAATCCCAAGATTTTCATCACTAAAGAAAGCCAAGGAAGCATGGTACTTGTTAAAAACTTCTTATCGAGGTATGGACAAAGTAAAGACTTCAAAACTACAAATTATTAGAAGAAATTTTGAAACTTTGTCAATGAAAGATACAGATCCAGTAGATTCATTCTATACCCATGTTATTCGCCTGATAAATCAAATTAAGTCTCATGGAGAAACTATAGATGATAGAAAGGTTGTTGAGAATGGACTTAGGAGTCTTCCTCCTAAATTTGATACCTTTGTTGTTACTTTGGAAGAGAATAAGCATCCGAGTCAGTTCAATCTAGATGAGCTGCAAGCGTCCCTTATTAATCAGGACCAAATATTGAATAGGTCAAGTATGTCATTATAAAATATATTTTCGATGCAGTCATCTATAATTCATGGAAGAGGAAGGAGGATAGATAAATCTAGATGAAGATGAAGGAGTTTTGTCAGAGGTGGGAACAATAACAGTCCTAGAAATACTTGTGGAAGAGGTCCAAACTCAAATACTAGTTAGCCAATTAATCAAAAATTTGATAAATCAAAGATTTAGTGCCATTACTATAAAAAGTATGGAAATTATGCATATGAATGCAGAAAGAGACAGTATAATCAGAACAAGCAAGGTCAAGATCAGTCAAACAATGCAAATAGTCCATCTAGTCGTATTTTTATGGTGTGCCCTGAAGCCATCCCTATAGTCTCACTAGTTGAATGTAGCGTTGCTCAAGAATGTTCATGTGACATATGGTATCTAGATTCATGATGCAGTAATGACATGATAAGAAACTTAGAATCATTTTGTAGTTTGGATAATTCAATCCAAACTAAAGTTACACTTGGAACAAATATCCAATTCATTGTCTTAGGCAAAGGCAATATTAACATTTTAACTGAACAAGGAGAGAAAATATTTATGCGTAATGTATATTATGTTTCTGGTCTAAAGCATAATTTGATGAGCACAGGAAAGCTGTTACAGAAAGGATATATAATCTACATGGAAGATGATCATTGTGTGATTATGGACAAATGTCCAAGAAATCAACTTATTGTAAGAATTTAGATGATAAGAAACATAATGATTCCATTAACATTGAAGCCAACAATGAAGAGAAACACAACGCAAGTTGTTGGTGAAACAAAATATGTGCAAACTGACATTGAATTCAAAGAAGG
Source organism: Picea sitchensis (assembly GCA_010110895.2). Lineage (NCBI taxonomy): Eukaryota > Viridiplantae > Streptophyta > Pinopsida > Pinales > Pinaceae > Picea > Picea sitchensis. The sequence continues at coordinate 4,856 of SNQJ01S0173509.1, read as the reverse complement.
AAGCAAAGAAGTAAGTGTGTGCAGTTCCAAATATAGTGCGCATAGTGTTAAGGAAAAAGCAGACAATAGCGTAGATATGAAAACAATAATCCAATCTGAAGTACAAGATGATTACTGGATATGGCATTTCATATTTTGACACTTGAACTTTGGAGGTAGGAAGCTGCTACATACAAAGTATATGGTAAAAGGGTTGTCATTAATTGAAAAAACAGAAAGAATATGTGAAGGATGCATTTTTTGAAAGTACCATAGAGAGTCATTTCCAATTGGTAAGTCACGTAGATAAAAAGATCCACTGGAAATAATACATTCATATATTTGTTTACCAATGCAAACATCATTTGCAGGTGACAACACCTATTTTATGACATTTATTGATGATTTCTCAACAAAAACATTGATTTATTTCCTAAAACACAAATTTGATGCATTGAGTTGTTTTTGACAGTTTAAATCACTTGTGGAGAAGCAACGTGGTTATTACATCAAGGTTATAAGAACATACAGAGGAGGAGAATATATTTCAAGAGATTTTCAGAACTTTTTTAAATTTCATGGCATTAACAAGAAATTCATTACGCGGTATACACCACAATAGAATGGTGTCCGAGAGAGGAAGAATCAAACCATCGTGGAAATGGTGCACATTATGTTGGAAGAAAAACATTTATCAAATGAGAATTGGGTTGAGGTAGTAGAAACTGCAATATACATCATGAACATATGTCTAAGAAAGAGTGTGAGAAACAAAGTTCCTCAATAATCATCGACAAGAACAAACCATAATCTGGTGCACTTAAAAATTTTTGGTTGCATCACATATGCACATGTTCCAGATGAGATGAGAAATAAGTTGGATGAAAAAGGAAATAAATATATATTTGTTGGGTACTCTGAAGATACAAAATCATACAAATTGTATGATCCCATTGCAAGAAAAGTCATAATTAGTCGCAATGTTTAATTTGTGGAGAATGAAGCATGGGATAGAAGCATAGAAAGGACAATAAAAATTATTGATGCTATCACGCATGATCACATGGAATAAGAAGTCATGCAAACACCAATTATAAGCGAGTTTTCATATCCTCCACCTAGAACTTGACACAAATCATAGCGCAGACTTCTCCAGTAAGATTTGCAGGTGGGCAATCCACACCTAGAGCACATCAAACTCCAACAAGCAGTTCAACTAGTTCTACATCTCGAAATCCAACATTATCAAGTATGTTACCAAGGAAGATAATAAGTCTCCGTGACATCTATAATGTTGACACACTGAATTCATTTTCAGTCTTTTCTCTATTTTCACAAATAGATGATCCATTAACTTTTGAATAAGTTGCCAAAGATGATGTATGGGAAGAACCCATGGATGAAGAAATTAAAAGCATAGAGAACAATCAGACATGGAAACTGCTAGATGTACCTGAAGACAAAGATGTGATAAGTGTCAAGTGGATTTATAAAACTAGGCAAGATGCAGATGGAAATGTGCAGAAGCACAAGGCAATATTAGTTGCAAGAGGTTTTACACACCAACCAAGAATTGACTTCAATGAGACCTTTGCACCAGTTTTGCACATGGACACAATCAAATTTGTGTTATCGATTGTGCTCAGAACAATGATATATTTACCAAATGGATGTAAAATTAACATTGTTGAATGGACATTTGGAAGAATAAGAAGTATATGTGGAACATCCACAAGGCTACGAGATTCTAGGAAGAGAAAACAAGTTTACAAAATGAAGAAAGCATTGTATGTGTTAAAGAAATCTCCCATAGTTTGGTACAGTCGCATAGATTCCTATCTCACTCAAAATGGATTTCAAAGAAGTGAATGTGAGCTAACATTGTACATCAAAGTAAATCAACAAGGTAAAATGTTAATTGTTTACTTATATGTGGATGATTTGATTTTTACAAGTGAATTTGGCATAGAAGATTTTAATTCGGTCATGAAGAATGATTTGGAAATGACTAATTTGGGGCTTATGAGATATTTTTTGGGCATTGAAGTTCACGAGTCCAAAGTTGGTATATTTATTTCACAATCTAAATATGCACATGAAATCTTGAAGAGATTCAACATGATAAATTCCAAAGCATCCCCAACACTTTTCATAACAAGATTGAATTTAAGCAAGGAAGATGAAGAGTCCAAGGTGGATCTCACATTGTTTAAAAGATCGGTAGGCAACCTTATGTATCTGACAACAACAAGGCTTGATATTATGTATGGAGTGACCTTGATTTCAAGGTTCATGGAAACTCCAAAAGAATCACACTCGAAGGAAGGAAATATAATTATGAGATATGTGAATGGAAAAAAATATTTTGACATTTTGTATTCTACTTGAAGATTTTAGACTTATGATTGTGGAGGTAGCATAGATGACAAAAAAAGTACCTTTGAGTACACATTTCATTTTGGATCAGGTATAGTGTCATGGGCATCTAATTGTGACTCTTTCTTTAGGAGAAGATGAGTATGTTGCAGCTACAAGCGCAACTTGTCAAGCAGTTTGGATGACAAGAATATTAAAAGATTTGTTGTAGGAACAATATGAACCAACTACAGTCTTTTGTGACAACAATTCATCCATCATGTTATCCAAGAATCATGTGTTTCACAAGAAAACCAAGTATATTGATACATGGTATCATTTTATCATAGAATTAGTGAATAACAAAGAAATATGTTTAGAGTTTTGCAAGTCTAAAGAACAAGTTGCAAACATATTTACAAAAACCTTGGCAAGAGTTTCATTTCAAAAATTGCACAATTGTTTAGGAATCAATGCACTCATAAATATTTGAGAGTTCATGTCAATTCAAATTTAAATTTGATGTAAATTTTATATTTTGTAAACTCACCTACTTATAATTAAGGGAGAGTGTTGGAGATATTAATTACAAATAGCTTACACATCTCTGTCACAAAAAGAAAAGAGGTTAGTATATTAGTATGTTAGTATTTTCGTTTTAATTGTTTGAATAAATTTGTTTCTACATGAAGTTTTAGTTTTACCTATATATGTCTAAGTCTTTATGTAGTCGATAATACACATATATGTCTAAGTCTTTATGTAGTCGATAATACACATAACAGAGAGAACATAAGTTAGAGCAACAACACTTGTATAGCAAGTCAAGAAGTATGAGAGAACAAGCTCTTTTTTTGTAAAGTGTGAAGAAGTCGTTTTGAGTTTGGTTTGTGAGCTTATGTGTTGATGAATAACAACTATTCTGTTTAGTGTTATTATCACAGCGTCCACTCTTGCACTTTTTTTATAAAGTTTGAAGAAGTCGTTGGAGCCGAAGCTCAATTTCTGAGTTTGGTTTGTGAGCTTATGTGTTAATGAATAACAACTATTCTGTTTAGTGTTATCATCACAGCGTCCACTCTTGCACAGTCTTTTGTGCAATCTGTAAGTCCTGAGAGTTCAACGATGAAATATTTTAGTTGAACGATGAAGAATTTAACTACGCGGTGTTAGCGGCAAAGTTTGGAGACCAGAAAGAGAACGACCATGGAGCACTCGTATTTTAAAGCATAACAGGTGAGATGGTGAACTCAAGTTTAGATCTAATGTTAGAAGTGCAATGAGGATGATAAATTAGACTTTGCAATGTAGAACATTTGACTAATTCATGCTAGGATGGAACAACCAAGCATTTGGCATAAATATATTAGCACGATATAATTTGGCATGGATTTTGTTTATTATGATCGATGTGCAATGTCAACACACAAATTTAAAATATTTTGTCTCACCAGGACCGATCAATGTGATGTCAAGGTATATATCAATAGAATCCCATTTTTTTTAATTCAGTGTATTTATATATCGAAAGTTTCTACACAACTCTTCATATAGGATAACTAGTTGGATTGGAGTCATGTCGAGCTTCGCATTTACTGTAAAAAGAGACTCCCAGCAAAGCTGGGTCTCTGAGAGGAAGAACGTGAGAAAAATGTTTGCTCGGATGGTAAATGTTTGCTATATGCAAAGCCAATCATAATAATTAAAAGAAAATAAACTTATATCGACTCTAAAATCATACATTGGGAGTTTCTGGAAAACGGTAAACACTCGGTGGCAGTAAACCTCTGATGAATTTAATGATATATAATATTAAGATATGGATATGCTAACACATCCATATCTGGTATATTCTAACATATATGCCATTAAATACACCATTACTTAGTAGATTCAAAATCTAAATGGCAGAAGTTCAGTAAAGAAGAACAGAACAAAGAGACAACCCCTAGATACCTCCTCCTAGCCATCTAATTATATAACCTCAAGCAGAGTCTCATGAAGCCAACCCACAGGCTACAACTTTGTGTTCCCAGACGAAATAAGAATGTCATACGTTCTGACTCTTCCACATGTTCAATCTAAGGCACTCCCAAGTGATCCGTGGGATAACAGTATTTCACTCATTCATGAATTCTGAAAAAGAACGTTTGAATTGACAAATTTAATGACTAATAAAATTTCTCGAATATTTTGGTAAAATATGACTCAACTGAATCAATCAATCTCTTCTTCATATATATATATATATATATATATATATAAAGAGCATGGTGCGCACTAGCTACTAATGAATTCAGGCTATAAATTGAGAATAAAATTCTCTTATTCATATATATTACTGGGCTATAATGGTGCGCACTAGCTATACATGATGAGTGCAGGCTATAAGATGAGAATAAAATATTACAATGAACTGATCATGCACATGGTAATGCCGCGAATATCTGATTCATAATTGATCAAAACCTAATATTGACCATCAGTTAATTCAATATTTATATATATATTAAAAAGCAAAA
>SNQJ01S0173508.1:17414-29775 GCA_010110895.2 Picea sitchensis | reverse complement strand
TATTTTTGTTTCGTTTATGTTTTACTTTTTTTTCTTTTTTTAATAAATGTTTTGTTTTTAATTGTCATTTTATTTTATATTTAATATTTTATGTTTTATTTAAATGTTTTGTGCTTTTTAATTTATATGTTTAATAATTTAATTTATTAGTTAATGTTTTAATTTAATAAACTAACCTAATTATTAACTTACACAAACTAACTTAATTATTAATTAATAATTAATTAATTATTAATAAGTCTGATCTAATTTTATTAATCTAATGTTTTTTTTTTATTCTAAGTTTGTTTATGCAGGGATGAGTGGCGGGTGAGATGTACTCAATGGAACAAATGGACAAGGGAGTGAGTGGCGCAAAGGTGGATGAATGGTGCAACAGGGTGATGAAGGATCGAGCGAAAAGGGTGAAGGGAGAAGTGAAATAAACCGAGGCCGACAAACTAGATGTCTTCATCACGAGACCAATGCCAAACAGATAGTTGTAGAAACAAATAGCATATGGTTATAGGACCCCAACATAGGCTCCACCTGGGGATGGAAACTCTTTCGGGAGGTGTCAAGGATCATAGAAATCTAAACACGTAGACCAGTGCCTTATCCGTTGGGTTGATCCCAAGATCTTATTCTGCAACTTGTACCTGTTTCGATCTCTCAACTGAAACCAAATCAAATTGAAATATGAACTTGAAATGCACATTGAACTGGAAACTGTACTACAAACTGAAACTAAAAAAATTGTTGAAAGGAATGCTCAGAGATCTTGAGCTTATTTGCACACTGATACCTACCCTATAATGCTGAAAATCATGCTAAATCAAATAATACAAAAATGCCAATGAAGCCAATCAAGTAGCTGCTGAGACCATTGGACTGCTTGACTACTTGTTAGCACAGTAAAAAAGGCAACTTGACCTTTTGTCCATAGATTCAAAACTACAAAGTGTAATGACCACTGCTGAAAACATGATTGATCTTTACGACAGAGACCTCGACAATCCTGAAGAACAAAAGTAATGCCAGAAATAGATTGGGCCTTTGTAGTGAAACATTTCTCCATATAGGTAACTATAGGATCAAGGTATATCTTACATTTTCCTTGATTTTTAAATTTAGCCAAGTCAACAACATGATCTGGCACTGTATCTATGCTATTTGCATCCTCATGCAATTCTGATATGGCTGCAAATTTTCTGATGAACTTTGAAATGAGACTCCTACTGAAGTAGACAATGAAAGAGACTGCATAATCATGTCTATATCATAACCTCTTTTAATTTCATAGCTGGCCAATGAACCATGACTTTGACAACACAAGTCGTCCAAGAAATCAACTACTGGATCTTGTAGAAATTGAGATGTTTGCTACATTGGTTCCAATGAAAGTTCCCGATCTTCTGTGTGCTTATCATACATGACATGAATAAAACTTTTCTTCAAAAATTGAAACGAATTAAAGCTTAGTGGTACAAATTTATTTTGGGTTAACTCATACTCTGTCTCGGGCTCTAAGCTTTCATCTAGAAATTGAAAATCAATGTAGCTCAAGGGTTGCAATTCTGGGTCTAGAACAACTTCCATATCCACAATGACGTCTTCAACTGAGTGATCAGAACATTATTCATCTTTACTGTCAACAACTTGAGTATAATTTTCTCTCAGAAATTGAAATGAAGAGAAACATAAAGGCATAGATATTTCACTTACTCTGAGATTTGCTACATTTTCCTCCTTGCTGTCATAATCAATATGCACAAGCTGATTGTCATATTTGAGTTGTAATTCATCTTCTTCCTGCCAACAACATGCCATTGATTTCTTTGAACAATCAACATTTATTTCAGCCACATAATCATCCTCATACTAATCATACTTGGGTAGATTATCCAGGTAGGAAATGTCATCGAACATGCACATAATATCCATTGGTTGTTCCTATGCAAGTTGAGATAGAGTTTCATCTTTGACTGTGTCGTGAATTGAATACATGAAATGATTGTTTTCCAATCCATGATACCAAGGGTGAGCTACAAAGTGTTTGGGAACAATGACCCTTTATTTCTCTGTAATCAATGGGACATGATGCCTTTGAACAACAATTTTTTCTCTTATGCTAATCCTATGTAACATTTCTTCCATGGTGTTTGCCAGAATGTCCAGTTTAGCTTTTGAAGATTTCAGTTGCTCCTTTTCTTTGTTCTTTCTATCTTCTACCTCCAACTTTGACCTTTTGATCAACAAATTAGCTTCCACACTAATTGCATTGTCCTGCATCTCCTTGAGTGTAGTAGTGTTCGTTTCTCTCAACTAAAATGCCATCTTTGGATCAAAGGAATATGGGTAGCATAAAAGAGATGAACCAGGAGGTGATCTTATATTAGCAGACATGGAATTGTAAAGTCGATTGAATCTGGATGAAAAGTGTTTCACTGTCTCTCCTGGATGTCTTTTCAAATGATCATTCTCTTCTAAAATGAGAAAAATATTTCTCTTGATCTCCCATTTACTAAGGAAGACTTCTACAAAATGTTGAAGATTTAGAATGCTTGTAGCTGACAAAGTTTTGAACCATTCCTTAGCTCTACCTTGCAAAGATAAATCGGAAATCCTAATGCAGGCATCAACTTCTTCAGCCTCAAAAAGGTCAAGAAAATTCTCAAAACCTTGAATGTGTTTCTCAGCAGTGATATTACCATCTTCTCCATCAAATCTGGGAAGATGTTTGTAATAATTGGTCGGGAAATCATGGAGTATAGGGGGTAAGATAAGAGGCTTGTATCTATCTGGAATATTTACAAGTGTAGGAGTATGTATAGGATCTCTAAAACCAGGATTAGAGCAATTAAGAATTCTGAAACTAACCATCTAGTAGAAAACACAAAAATTATCCCTAGCCAGAAATAGAGTGTATTTTAAAACAAATTGTGATCATAATATTTTGTTGAATAATTCAGAAAGAAAACAGCATGTGACAGGGAAAACATATTACATAAGAGACACTTCACCAAAAAGATATGCCACAGGAATCTTGAAAGCGTGACTGGTATCACTGAAATTTGATTTAAAGAGGCTCTGTGAGCTATTTTACAAAAATTGAATCATGGTCCCCAACTGATCAACCATTTTGATTTAAAATTACATGAATATATAGGAAATATCACCCCTCAATCCTATTATGTTGAATTCAACCACCTCATCCAAAAATGGAAACGAATCCCTGAAAATCTTGGACTGTCCACCATGAAAGACGAGCCAAATTGCTGAAAAAAGGGGTCAAATCAGACATATGTTTCTCCTCAACGATGACACTTGTGTATAAAATGAAAGAGGTTATTGTATCTGAGTATTTTATGGACAAAAAACTCTTTCGGTTTATCCAAATTCATCTTCAATTCGCTGAAACAGCTCCCACAAAATCATAACAGAAATAAGAAAAAATGAAAAGCCGCAAAATGAGGCTCAAATATGGGTTTGATTCTCCCATCTTCTAGCACCTGTGAAAAAAATGAGATTTTTTTTTTCTTCATCCCGTTACGGAGAAAAACCTCTCTCAGTTTTTCAAAATTCCTTCCCGTTTGCCCGGAATCCTTCCAGGAAGTCGACTTTTTAAAACTGGAAAAATAACGGTTTTTTGAATTTGGGTGGGCGGTTTTGCAGGGGGAAGGTGGTTTTCGGACCCCCCCTGAGGTGATAAGTGGTATTGGAAGGGGGGTCTGAATTCACCAGGGGGTGACAAGTGTCCCTCCCAATACCACTTGCCCATACCCCCTTGGTGTTGATGGGACGTGAGGGGGGAGTCCGGGCTACACGGGGGAAAAGTATGTGGGTGCAAACTTTAGTATAGTTCAATTTTGTGTTTATTATTATTTTTTTTTAATTTTTTTTTTTTGTTTTGTTTATGTTTTTCTTTATTTCTTTTTTTAATAAATGTTTTGTTTTTAATTGTCATTTCATTTTTATTATATTTTATGTTTTATTTAAATGTTTTGTGTTTTTTAATTTATATGTTTAATAATTTAATTTATTAGTTAATGTTTTAATTTAATAAACTAATCTAATTATTAACTTACACAAACTAACTTAATTATTAATTAATTAATAATTAATAATTAATAATTAATTAATTATTAATGAGTCTAATTTAATTTTATTAATCTAATGTTCTTTTTATTCTAAGTTTGTTTATGCAGGGATGAGTGGCGGGTGAGAGGTACTCAATGGAACAAATGGACAGGAGAGTGAGTGGCATAGAGGTGGATGAATGATGCAGCAGGGTGATGAAGGATCGAGCGAAAAGGATGAAGGGAGAAGTGAAATCAACCGAGGTCGACAAACTAGAGGTCTTCATCACAAGACCAATGCCAAACAAATAGTTGTAGGAACAAATAAGCTATGATTATAGGACCCCAACACAGAGGATGCGTCGACTTCTCAGGAAAACATCATGGTTTTCTGGTTTCAGTGTTGTGTGAGGGTATGCAGAGATCATACACCGAACCACATGGTTCAGACAACGGACATAAGAATGGAGGACAAACCCCCAACACGAGTTGAATCTTCCCCTTTAACTTCATGCGCCCAGGTCAACACTTGTCTTCTTGGAGCTGCATGCATTCCCTTTTGCACACGTTGGAGCTGCATGTGTTGCCTCTCCCAGGACTTAGGATAAAAACATGTATTTCACACAACTTTGGAATAATAATAAATTATTATTCTCAGGGACTTAAGCCCCTAAGATTAGCCCTTATTTCCAACTTTTCATCCCCCTTTCCCTTACCCACTCCGTGGAAGCTTAGTCCCCCATCTCTCTTTCTTCGTGGTCGGTCTGGACACAATGATGTTTATGTTTTATTAATGTTCTGCATAATTACATATACAAAAATAGGCTCCTGGCCTTTAACACTTAGGCTCTCCGGCCCAACAAACACATAAGCCCACCAACTTATCAATACTCATCTCACCAGCCTACAAAATATGTTTACAATTCATAAATACAATAGGGGCTCATCCTTGGGGATATTACAATCCCCTCCCCTTATTTTTGCATCGTCCTCAGTGCAACTCTTTACACAACATCAACAAGATTTCCAAAATCTTCAAAAAGATGTGGGTATTTTGCCTGCATAGCATCCTAGTGCTCCCATGTCACATCCTCAGGACCGTACTAGGTCCAACGGATCTTTACAAGCCCTATGGATCGATTCCAGATCTCTTTTCTCTTTCTGTCTAATATGCGCACAATATGCACTTGCAAGACGCCTTCTTGCTCCACCTGAATCACATTCCAATCAATTTCATGATTAGCATCAGGTATACATTTCTTAAGCAACGAAACATGAAACACATTATGTACAGTCATGGATACAGGCAATGCAAGCATACATGCAACTGGCCCAATCCTTTATAGGATTTCAAATGGCTCACAAAATATGGCTGCCAACTTTGAACAGTTTCCCAGCTTCATAGAACTTCTATTGGCTTTCACTTTCAGGAAAACATGCTCTCCCATTTTAAACTCTCTTTGGGTTCAGTTTTTATCAGCATAACTTTTCTACCTGTCTTCGGAAGCTTTCAAATTCTTCTTAATCTTCAACATTTTCTCTTCCATTTCCTTGAGCAACTCTGGCCCAACCACTACTCTATCAGCTAGATTATCCCAACTTACTGGAGTATTGCACTTTTTGCCATAAAGTCCTTCAAATGGGTTCATCTTCAGTGATGTTTGATACCCATTGTTGTAAAAAAATTCTACCAAGTGTAGGTAGTATTCCCATTTAGATGGTTTGTCCATCACATACATCCTTAGTATGTCTTATGTTACTCAATTCACCGTCTCTGTCTGCCCATCAGACTTAGGATCATAAGCATTATTGAAATTCAGATTTGTTCCAAACCCTTTGAATAACCCTTTCCAGAATTTTGAGGTGAATTTCGGGTACCTGTCAGACACAATTGTTTTGGGAATACCGTGCAATCGTGTTATTTCCTTCATAAAAATATCAACAACATTAGCTACCTTGTATGTAGTCTTTAATGGAATAAAATGGGTAGCTTTCGTAAGATTTTCCACCACCACCATAATTGAATCATGCTTCTTTCCTGTCCTGGGAAATCCTGTGATGAAATCCATTATCACTACCTCCCACTTCCACTCAAGAATGGGTAAAGGTTGTAGAAACCCTACCAGGTGCCTGTGTTGAGAGTTAACCTTCTAGCATTCCATACATCTGGCGATGTATTATGCAATTTCTTTCTTCATACCTGGCCAAAAGTAATGGCCCTTAATTGTTGCCACAATTTTTAGATATCCAAGGTGCCCTGCATAAGGCACATTATGCATTTCATTCAAAATCATAAGTTTCAATTCCTGGACATTAGGTACATAAATTTTGTTCTTGTACATAAGTGTTCCTTCGGCTTCCAATTTATAATTTTTCACTTTCTGTGGCATATTACCTTGTTGTAGCTTTGCTACCAATTCCTTGTATTGTAGATCTTCATTTGTAGCCTCCGAAATTCTGCCTTTAATATCAGTTCGGTACATGCTAATGGTTGCAACATGTAATTCATGCACTCTCCTGCTGAGTGCATCAACCACTTTGTTCTCTTTTCCTTTGATATGCTTGATATCAAAGTCATACTCACAAAGAAACTCCAACCACCTGCTCTGCCTAGCATTCAAGGTTGGTTGATCAAACAAATACTTCAAAACGTTATGTTCTATGCTTAGTTTGAACCTTCTTCCCATGAGGTAATGCCTCCATTTATTTAGAGTGTGTACTATGGTTGCCAACTCCAAATCATGAGTTGCATAGTTCCTTTTGTGCTCTTTCAACTTTCTGGATTCATAACAAATTACGAATCCATTCTGACTAAGGAATCCTCCCAATCCTTCTTTGCGTGCATCTGTACAAACCAAAAAATCCACATTTGGATCTGCAATCCTCAAGATTGGAGCACTGGTTAACAACTGCTTCAATTGCTAGAAGCTTTTCTCACAATCCTTTGTCCATTGAAATTTATTTTCCTTCCTTTGCAAGGAAGTGATAGGGTAAGCTATCCTTGAGAACCTTGCAATGAACCTTCTGTAATAACCATCTAGACCCATAAAGGATCTGACTTCGGTCACATTCTTTGGCACTGACCATTCTATGATGGCCTCAATCTTCTCAGGATCCACGACTATCCCATCCTTTGAGATGATGTGCCCCAAGTAATGGATCTTCTTTTGGTAAAATGAGAATTTTCTCAACTTGGCATACAGCTGGTGCTCCCTTAGCACCTGAAACACCATCCTTAGATGTTGTTCATGCTCTTCCTCCAACTTGGAATACACCAGGATGTCATCCAAGAAGACTATGACAAACTTTTCTAGATAGTCCCTGAATACACCATTCATTAAACACATAAAAACAACAGGTGCATTTGACAACCCAAATGGCACCACTGTGAATTCATAGTGACCATACCTTGTTTTGAAGGCAGTATTATTAATGTCTTCATCCTTTATTATTACTTGGTGATATCCCGATCTAAGATCTATTTTCAAAAATATCTTAGCATCCTTCAACTAGTCAAAGAGATCATCGATCTGTGGTAGAGGATACTTGTTCTTTACTGGCACTTTGTTTAACTATCTAAAATCGATGCGCAATATCAACGACCCATCCTTCTTCTTCACGAACAAGACCGAGGCTCCCCAAGGTGACACACTTGGGTGTATATACCCCTTCTTCAGAAGCTCTTCAAGATGCAATTGCAGTTCTTTCAGCTCTGGTGTACTCATTCTGTAAGGAGCTTTTGATACTGGAGTTTCTCCAAGCATAAAGTTTATAGAAAAATCAATATCTCTCTTCGGGGGTAATCCAGGTACCTCCTAGAATACATCTTCAAACTCTTTTAGTACCACATGGTCTTCAATATTTGAGACCTCATCCTTAGATGCTTCCTCCACATGGGTTGTAAATAATTGACAACCTTTCCTGTAGCACTTCTTTAGCTTCATTGTTGAGATTTCTTTGATAGCAACAACTTTGGGAATTCCTTGGACTATTCTTCGATTCCCCTCCTCGTCCAGGCAAGTGAATGCCTTGTTACAACAGTCGAGGATGGCATGGTGCTGGTCCAACCAATCCATCCCAATTAGACAGTCATAAGAACCTAAAGGAAAAAATTTCAATTCATCCCTTGTGTTCAATCCATTCATGTCCACTAGACATGACTTAACCAACTCGACAACCTTTCTCTTGGTTCTTGTAGCCAACTGCACTAAACAAGATTTCTCATGCTTGCTTCTTGGTAAATGTAATATTTCCATCATCCTAGGTTATACATAACTATGACTAGCTCCTGAGTCAATTAAAATAGAAATGGGTTGGTTGTTGATCATACCTTCCACTTCGATCATGTGTGATTGAAATTCATCTTACTTGTTGTCCAAGGCTGCATAGATCCTTGGTATTCTACTGCCCATGTCCTCTACTGTTTCAGCTCGGTGAACATTATGGAAAACTCTCACTTTGCCATTTTTGTGGTGACAGTCTCTATACTTGTGGTTTCCCTGATAGCCCCAACATTGAATGGGCGTCTTCCTTGGTATTTGTTCCCCTACGTCAGCCTTTCTCACCTCTCTAAATGATGGATTCCCTTGAGGACTGTTTCTAAAAAATGGAGGTTTGTTTCCCTTCTACCTCATGCTCTTTCTTAAACTTCTTCTGGTCATCCGAAGCCTTCCGAAAAGTAGGCTTTTCTCTTTGTTGCTCATATAATCATTTTTCTCTCCTTATAGTTTCTTCCATAGTATTAGGGTCATCATACTGAATCTTGTTCCCAATGGAAGGTGGTAGTCCACTCAGATACCTTTGAATCTTGACAGTCTCATCATTGATGAATGGGACATACTTCAACAACTCTAAAAAACTTTGTTCGTATTAGTCAATGGACATGTTGCCCAGCTTGAGTTCAAAGAACTCTTTCATCTTTCTATCGTAGTATCTTTTAGTCAAGTATTTATTTTCAAAATACTTCTTAAATTATTTCCAAGTAATATCTTTCTCTCTAATGTGTTTCACCTGCACAAGTTGATCCCACCACATGCATGCTTTTACCTTCAGTTGATACATTGCAATTCTTCCTTCTACATGAGAGGAATAATTCTGCAACTGGAAATATTTCCTTGTGCCAAGCAACCATGTTTCAACATATTCCTCCTTTTGTTCTCCATCAAATGTAGGAGGCTTAATATTGCTCATTTCTCCTTTCATCTCATCCACTACATATCTCCTGTGATTTTTGGTAGGAGAGGGGCTTGAACTACTATGTGCCTCCTTATTGAACTGCTTTGGGCACTGGTGACGATGCCTGCTAATGCTTCTTGATATTATTTTCCTCTTAGGGGTCCTGCAATTCCCTATATTTCTTGAGTTAGTATCCTTATCCAACTTATTTTCTATTCTCTCCAAATTCTTCATCAACTTTAAGTTGAATTCTCCTTGTTGATCCCTAACTTTCATGATCTTTAGGTTATCTGTTCGGTGAGTCTGGGCATCTTTCTGCAATCGATCAATGATTTTCATCATATGTCCTTCCTTATCTATCTCTTCTCCATGTCCATTGGAGTTCGATCCTTTAACTCCCAAATGGACATCCATTCCTTTTGCTTCATTCTTAGATTTGGAAGCAGATTGTGCCTCTTCCATTTCTTTGTACTTAGTGGAAATTCGGTTCGGTTCTGACACTTGCTAAATTCTGCAAACACAATGTACAGTCAACCGAAGTTTGTCAGGCCATCATTCCTTAAAAAATCCCACAACATTCATAAACAAATCTGATTCAAGAAAACGTTCAGTTTTCATTCACTGTGATTCTCGTTCAATCAAGAATCCTCGCAGATTTCTTCTTTTAGAGCTCTACTCTGCTATAATTTTTAGACATTAGCCCCTTTTTCTTAGATCCCAACCCATGCGATCAAGGGTTGTGACCAAGAGCTGGATTGATAGGCGCTTACTCAGAACTTCGGGTTTCAGAAAACTTCATAATACATCACAACAGACTCTCAGAGTTCTGAATTAACGAACTCACGAAGTAGGGCGGATCAATCGTCCACTACTACTCGACATTCAATGGTTGGCACTTGTTGTGGAACTTCAAGAATGTGAGATTCGGGACTTCGTAGCTTCAGAGCTTCGACAATTTGGAGGATTTCACATCCGCACACCCCCAATGTCCCGAACCATTAATTTTCGAGCACTTCCATGTCATCTTTGGTGACATTATTATGTCTCATCACCCCAACATTACGAAACTTTTTGAAAGTTCTTTCTTTCGTTCCCTTATGAACCATCCTTTCGGAGTGTCAAGTCTTCGGACTTCACAACTGACACCACACATCCACTGGGACCCATGGTTTCTCACATCACTTAATGCCTTTGAAATTGCGGGGGCATGGGTCTGTGGTTTCGAGTAACCTGTCTTTCGTCATGCAATTCCTCTAACGCTGACACATAACCCCCTGGGAAAACTGTGGCTCGGATTGCGGAACCTCCTTGGAGAATTAACTCTCGTGCAACTTGGGTACCTGCAATGCCTCCTGGCCGTCGATTTTTATGTATCGTGATCAACTCCAATGTGGGTCCTTCAACTTTTAACTATGTTATTCAACCTCAAGGCCCACATAGTACAACTATAAACATTATGGGTGAGGGCACGTGGAAGGTATAGGAAAGGTCCACATCACCTCCTAGTGATGTCATCATGACTCACCACTTCGGCTCTTAGGGCTTCTAAAGTTTCAACTCCTCTACGCTCACTTTTGCTTGGAGTGCTTTCCCCTGAAGTTCATGATCTACCGATGCGTGTCCTCCTTCACAATAAATGGCTATGAGTGACTTCGACTCTTCGGTCTTCAGGAGTTTCAAACTCAAAACACTTGCCTCCTCACGAAGTACTTCCACCTGAAGTACACGATCTCTTGACGCATGTCCTTCGCAACGAACGGTTGTGATCTACTTTGGCTATTTTTCTTTCTCCTCGATCGCAAAACTTCTGAAGTGCTCTCGCTTCGAAGTTGTGGATCTTGCGCCACTTGTCAACCTGGATCAGATGACTGTCGATCCTTTATGATTAGATCCAATGTCTTGGGATTTTTTTCCTCCTCATCGCTCTCCTTTTCTTTCCTGGACACGGATCTAACGGTCCAGACTGCTTGCAACAACATATCTTACAACCCACATTACTCTACAGTCCAATACCACTTCTGTCGTGGTTTTACGATACCGCTACTCCTCCTGATCTTCGTAACACGACCAAGGTAACTTATTGGCACTCAAGAAGGTCCTAAGGTCCGAAATTAGTCCTTCCAGACACAATTTCCACATGAAACCTCGGGTCCAATGACCACTTATCTAGCACATCCAGGTTTGACGTCGAAACCTTGGCTCTAAACTTGAATTTTGTCTACTTCGACAAAAATTCACTCTGAAAACTTTGTCTCGTTAACCACTAACATGGCCCATCCAGGCTCAGTGTCGAAACATGGCTCTAATACCAATTTGTAACATCCCCAACCACCAACTGGTCGGGGAATGTCACTACTCAGACACGACACTCAACTTTGATACCAATTTGTAACATCCCCAGCCTTCAACAGGTCGGGCAATGCTACTACGCGAAACATTCACTTATATACATAGATATATAACATGCATTTCAATAAATTAAAACATGTAATCACAATAATCACAGAATTGATGTTACCATTCAGATTCTAATGTAATAGACAGTAAATCAGATACACAACAAAATACATGATAACATTTAAGCATCACAAATCATGCATAAAATACATAATTAAGAACATAATTGATAATTATCTTTTAGGATGGAATAACTCCACCAACTATGTGTAGACCTTCCACAAACCTCCCGACCTTAGACCCCACTGCTCATCATGCTTAGTAGTGGGNCCCCCGAGTTGGGACTAAGATCCACCCCAGGCAAGGGAATCCTAGACTAGGCTAAGGTTATAGGAAAATTGCACAGTGCAACTGGAAGGATTCTCCTCAGGAGCCTTCTTACGCCCACTACTCACATAATCTCATTCCCCACATGCCTATTCCACCCGAGAGTATACACCTTCACTATCACACATCCCATCGACTGCTTCAACTCCCTCTATGGGTCTCGACAACAGGTCAGATCAAGAATTCTCAGAGCTCCGTAGATGGTGTTGGAATATCTCTAGGAGAAAACCACTTCCCAACAACTCTCTCACCTAGAAAAAGCTTCTCACAGGTCTGAAAACCTGCCTCTTCAACCATGGGCCTGACAACCCACTTCTTCAACCAGTTAAACTCAATTCCCGCAA
>SNQJ01S0173508.1:0-10854 GCA_010110895.2 Picea sitchensis | reverse complement strand
TGTGTAGAGGTAGCTTGATGTGATATATGCCAGTCTAACACAATATTAGCTAGGTTATCTATAATTTGATTTAATTGTCTTGGAATATGTGTAAATGTAATGGAATCAAAATGTCGAGATAAAAGTCTAACCTGCAGGTATTTGCGAAAGAGGCAAGGATCGTGGACGTGGTACACATTGTTGAGTTAGAGTACGACTAGTTGAGAGTCGAGAAAGATGCTAAGATGGTGAATACGATGATGTTGGGCATCGGCCAGGAGGTCGATGATGGCAGTGTATTCGGATTTTTTGTTGGTCGCTGAACCCAAACATCTGCCGCTCGAATGGAGCATTTCATGTGAGGGGGTGTAGAGAGCCCAAGTGAATGAAGCAAGATTTTGTGTCCAATGACTGGCACCGTCGGTGTAACCGATGTGGTAGTCTAGTGGAGGAAGCATCTGTCAATAGCACAAATGATAGTTTAGATGTGAGGGATGGAAAAAATATTAAAAACGTCATAAAAGAAATAACCTAAAGTAGAATGACTACGTTTAAGGATAAAATTTCTTTAGATACAACCCGTTAAGAGGTTCTTTGAGAGAGAGGCCTTCGAGGGAGGCCAGGATGTATGTGCCTTTGGTAGTACAACATATCATCCCGAGTCTAATGGAAAGACAGAGAGGGTGAACAGAGTAATAGAGGACATGCTGAGAATGTACGTGATGGACAAACCATCAAGATGGGTAGACTACCCACATTTGGTAGAATTTGCCTACAATAATGGGCATCATGCATCGTTGAAGATGAGCCCATTTGAAGAAATTTATGGAAGAAAGTGAAACACTCCAGTGAGTTGGGATAATCCAGCTGACAGAGCAGTAGTTGGGCCAGAGTTGCTCAAGGAGATGGAGGACCAAATGATAAAAATTAAGCAGAATTTGAAAGTTGCCCAGGACAGGCAGAAAAGTTATGCTGATAAGAACATAACCCACAGAGAATTCAAAGTGGGTGATCATGTTTTCCTGAAAGTGAAAACTAACAGGAGTTCCCTGAAGCTGGGAAGTTGCGCCAAGTTGGAAGCTAGATTTTGTGGGCCATTTGAAATCCTGGAAAGGATTGGGCCAGTTGCATACATGCTTGCATTACCTGCATCTATGACTGTACATAATGTGTTTCATGTTTCATGGCTTAAGAAATATATACCTGATGCTAATCATGTTATCGATTGGAATGTGATTCAGGTGGAACAAGAAGGTGTCCTGCAAGTGCATCATGTGCGCATATTGGACAGGAAAAACAAACAGCTACGGAATCGAGCTATAGGGCTTGTAAAGGTCCAGTGGACCTGGTACAGTCCTGAGGACATGACATGGGAGCATGAAGATGTTATGCGAGCAGAGTACCCCCATCTTTTTGAAAATTTTGAAAAGCTTGCAGATGCAGTGTAAAGTTGCATTGAGGGAAGTGTAGAAATAAGGGGAGGGGGATTGTAATGTCCCCAAGGCTGAGCCCTATTGTAAATCATGTTTATGAAATGAATTGTAATTATGTTTTTATAGGCTGGTGAGCCAAGTTAATATAATATGGTGGGATTATGTGATTATTAGGCCAGAGAGCCTAAGTGTTGAAGGCCAAGAGCCTGATTTTGTACATGTATCTATGCACATTATTAATAAAAATATAAACATCACCGCATGCAGACCAACCATGATGAATGAGTGATGGGGGAATAAGATTCCACAGATTGGGCAAGGGATTAGGGGCTGGAAGGTGGGAAAAGGGACTAAGTGTTGAGCCTAGGGACTTAAGTCCTTGGGGAATAATATTTTAATATTATTCCAAAAGACATGTGAATAATATGTTTTATCCTAAGTTCTTTTTGGAAGGACAAGAAACTTCCAAATGGAAGGAACGCATGTTGAAGGAACGCATGCAGTTGCATGGGTGACAAGTGTCAACCCAGGCGCATGCAAATAAAATGGCTGAGATGAGCCATGTTGGGGTTTTCTCCTCCATTCTACCCGACCGTCTAAACTGTACATCCCCTGAACTAGAAGCCTATGTTAATTTCGGGAAAAAGGTCGTGTTTGTCTAAAAAGGGGGTACACCCCTTCTCTGTTCGAAACCGTGGATTCAGAATCGAACCCTATGTGGACAACTCGTCATGCATCCCTAAGAATCCAGAGTGTGATTCTATCCCATGTTGCCAGATTGAGAAAATAGAAGTGTCCCATCCCTGCTAAGCCTAGTTATGTTGTTGCACCTGTCTATAGCTTCCCTAGGGTGTTTATGTCTGGATTCTCGTTGACTGTGGTGGACGTGTAGTGTTTGACCCTGTGTGGCTTGTTGGTCAGTCGTACAACTCTCTCTCTAGGTGAGAGAGGTGGTGGAAGTTGGAAGAATAGGTTGCTTGGCATGTGAGTGACTCTCTCTAGGTGAGAGAGTGTGCAAAGGAAGGAGAGAACTCCTGGAAGGAACCCTGTAGCTTCCACAGATCTCGGAGACTTCCGGTCCGGTCTGTTGCTGAAAGCCATGGCAAGGGAGGTTAGCAGCCGAAGGACTGTCTAGGTGATAGAGAAGGTGTATACTCCTTGGGTGGAACATGCATGTGGGGAAGGAGAGTCTGTGGGCAGTGAGTATGAGTGGTTCTTGGGAGAGAATTCCTTCCTTGTGACTGGGTGTTTTCCTTGTAACCTCAGCCTAGCCTAGGATTCCTTGCCTTGGGGTGGAGCTTAGTCCCAGCTCAAGGGTGACCACTGCTGAGCTTGATGAGCAGAGTGGTCTAAGGCTGGGAGGTTTGTGGAAGGCCTACACCTGTTTGGTGGAATTACCACCGTTTCAAAGATAAGTACCAGATGATGTTTTAATTACGTTTCTGCATGTCTGTGTATTTATATTTATCATGTATTATGTTGTGCATACGAATTGATGTTAAAGCATTGATTATTTATAGTAGCAGTAATTCTTATATTTACTTTGAGTTTAAAGGTGTTTCATTTGCTTAAATGCATGTCTTATGTATAGAATTAAGTATGAGATTGTTTTTCCGTGAAGTAGCGCCTACCCGGCCCAGAATGGGGGCGTTACAGAATGGTATCAGAGCATTATAGTATGAAAGAGTGTTACACCTAGACCCACCTAAAATGGGCTATGGTCGACGGAACTATGGAGAGACATGTTGTAACTATGTTGGACATATGGGAGACTTTTGTCCCATGTACGTGGATGCTTATAATTGTACATGTGCAGGATGTGCACAATCATCTGATTGACGACCTCTGTTTTGTCATCAGTTTGGGGGTGGAAAGTAGTGGATTTTGTGAGCTTGGTGTCCAACAGAGACCAGAGACTTGACCAAAATGTGTTGAGGAACCTGTTGTCTCGGTCGGAGATGATGGTTTGTGGTATCCCAAAGTGTACCCACACTTGTTCAAAGAAGAGATTGGAAGTATCTGCCGCTGTGACATTCTTATTACAGGCTGTGAAGATGGCCATATTCGAAAACCAATCAATGACCACAAGCACGCAGTCATTTCCTTTCTTGCTGAATGGAAATCCAGAGATGTAATCCATTGATATGGATTCCCAAGGCTTCTAGGGAATAGGAAGAGGGGTGTATAAGCCTTGATTCTTGATGGTTGTCTTGGAAGTGGAATGGGCAATGCAAGATATGATATACTTGTTGATGTCTTGTCGAAGTTTTGGCCAATAAAAATGTTTCCGAAGAACGGCCACAGTTTTCTCTACGCCAAAATGTCCTGCCACCCGACTGTAGTGGGCTTCCCAAATAATCTTTGCACACTCGCTTGTAGGAACACAGAGATGGCCTAGGTGGCATAAGAGTTCATCTTGAATGTGAAAATTGGTGACAGTTGAGCCTATACCCAAGAGCTGATAGGTGGTGGTGAATTCCAGATCTTGCTGATAAAGTTGGGGCAACTCAGATGCTTCATGTCCATAGGATTGGAGCACAGTGGTGAGTGCAACCACAGGAGTCTGACTAAGTTAGTAAGAGACACGATTGGAGATACATGTATTATACTTGATGTTGAGATGGAACTGCTGCAGGTAGGTGGAACACTTCTGATGGTGGTCGTTCTGCGATTTCCCCTATGTCTGTGTGAACTGCAGAGGCTTTTGATCAATGTGTATGATCGTCTCTTTCCCTAGAATGTAATGTTTCCATTGACGACAGGCTTGTACAATGGAATACATTTCCTTGTCATAGTTGGGGTATTTTTGGACAATATCGAAGAGTGTCTCACTATGGTATGCCACCAGATGCACATGTTGAGTGATAATTTCACCCACATCATATTTAGATGCATCAGTCTCAATCTCGAATGGTTGTTACATATCGGGCAAGGAAAGCACTAGAGATGAGCACAAGCAATGCTTCAGATCATAAAATTCTCATTGCTTATCCTTCCCCCACATGAAATTTTCCCTACCATCGCCCTTGGTCACCTGGCTGAGGGCCCATGCAATATGGGAGAATCCCAACATTGAATCATCGGTAGAAGTTGGCTAGTCCCAAGAAGCTCTGAAGCTCGGTCAGTGTGGTCGGGGCTAGCCAGTCACGTATGACTTGGATCTTAGCTAGATCAACATGTACCCCATGCTCATCAACAATGTATCCCAACTATTGGACCTTGTTCATGCCAAAAGAGAATTTTTCCAAGTTGGCATAAATCTTGTGTTGTCGCAGAGTGCTCAAAACCTGTTGAATATGCCACATGTGATCCTCCCACATTCTGTTGAATATGAGGATGTCATCCAAATATACTACCACAAAGGAGTTGGTGAAGGGTCTCAATACATCATCCATCAACCTCATGAAAGTGGTTGGTGCATTTGTTAAGCCAAAGGGCAAGACTAGCCATTCGTAGAGACCTTCTTTATACTTGAAGGTTGTCTTCCATACATCAGTTGGTTCGATGGGAACCTGGTGGTAGCCACTTTAGGTGAATCTTGTTGAAGAAATTCACCCCCTTGAGTTGGTCAAGAAGTTCATCAATCCTGGGAATGGGGTAGTGGTTCCTAACTATGATTTTGTTTAAGGATCTGTAATCAATGAAGAGTTACCATGTCCCATCCTTCTTCTGCACCAGTGCAATCGGACTTCCACAAGGGGAGGAATTGGGTCTAATGTTCCCCTTTTGAAGAATATATTGGATCTGATGCCTGATTTAGTCATTTTCCATAAGAGAGCATCGATAGACTGGTCCATTAGGTAGAGGTGTGTTGGGGGTCATATCAATTGGATGCTTGGTTCGGTAGTGTGTCGGTACCCCTGTAGGTGAGGAGAAGATGTCTTTGTATTCTTCCATGATCCTGTCCACTTGCTTATGTTGCAAAAAGAGGCGTTGTGTAGAGTCCATGAATGTGGCAATGACCTTCTTCTTACTGTGAGCACGAATCACAAAGAATATGAACTTCCCGATCTGTGAAATGACCTTAAAACATTTCTTAGCAAAGATCAAAGAAATAGAAGTAGGTGATGCTACCTCTGGGATCCTGTACAATTGTCTACCGAAAGTAATAATAACACTGTAGTGTCTAAACGCATACATAGCATGATGCTTCCACAAATATGGTTTTCCTAAAAGAACATCACAAACTTCAAGGGGATCAATATCACACAGTACCTCATATTTGAGAGGCTTGATGTCGTAGGGAAGACGACACTATTGGCTAACACAAAGATCTCTTCCTTGGTGAAGTTAGTAGGGTTGCAGGTGCGGTGTTGTTGGCAAGTCTAGCCGCTTGATGACCTCTTATGAAATCAGGTTCTTCTGACTATCGCTATCTACAATGAAATGAAGTGGAGCCCCTTTTACCCACATTTTTGAGTGAAAGAGACATTTCCCTTCCTCTGGTTCTTCTGGTTCACTTGGATGGAATTTGGTGGTAGTGACAATGGCACTGGGTTCAGCATCGATAATATGCTTCCCTCCTTTAGGATTTGACTCAAAATCAAAATCAACCTCTGACTCAGAAGCCTTCAGCTCAACCACAAGGGACTGCTTGGAGCATAATTCTTTGGTGTTGTGTCAAGGACTTTTATGGTACTCACACCATTTTCTCGTGTCCTTCTTCGTCTTCTCATTGCCCTTCTTGTGTTGTGGCTTGTACTGGTTGTCCTGAGGGTGGCCATCTCGACTTGTTCCCTTTCTATGTGGGTTGGGGCTGACTTTTCTCTGCTTCGGATGTGAGGGGTTTGTAGATCCAAACTCTCTCCTTTTCTGCTTAAATTTATGGTCTATGTTAACAGTGTATCTAGAAGTCGTGCTCAATGAGGCGATGTCCAAAAAATCCATTTCTGTTTGAATGTATCTATGCAAACAATCCCAATATTTGAGCACCGGATGATTTTTAGATTCTTTGATACCCAATTTGGTGCGTAGGGTATGGAAAATATTAGTGAAATCTAGTATTGTCTGGTCCCTTTCTTGATGTAGGGTGGTCCATCTGGTGTACTAGTCCTCATAGCTTCCAATAGGGTAGTATTGTTCTTTAATGGTGTTGCAGAAGGAATCCCATGTAGGGGCCACCACAAACATTTTAGATTCCTTCACGGTCCTTTGCTCAGAGTAAGTATCCCACCAGTCTTTAACATGGGGAACGACCTTGAGGAGTGCAAAAGTGATCTTTTCCCTATCGAAAAATTTGTGGACCGAAAAATATCCTTCGAGTAGATTCAACCATTTATCTACATCAGTCACATCTATTAGTCCTTCAAATAATGGAATATCAAAATTTACCTATACCTTGAAAGGGGTTGTATGGTCGCTTTATGAATATGCTTCTCTTGTGGGCAGTCGATGAAGGATTTGCATGAATTTTCACATCATTTCATTCCTTTGTCTCGTGAGGGCTTCCTGGAGCAACATTTTAATAGGATCTTGTGCCTCATCATATTTATTTTCATCCCCCATGGGTTGTTTTCAGGCTCAGTGTGGCCGATCTTGTAATGGCTCGATTGGTTTGAGTCCCAACTTATTGTACCCATATTTTGTCGGGGACATGAGTGAAGAAAAATAAATGAAGAGCAAACCGCTCTGATACCACTGATCCAGATTTAGGAGAGGAACGAACTTATTGACACACTGAATACAATAAACACAGAGATATGAAGAATAACACAAATATCCATTGAACAATATCTTCTATTAAATAATGAAATAGGTTGAAAGTGTAAAATTGTAGAACTAAAACACTTGCTCAAATGGTGGTAGTTATCTCTAAGAAGAGATGGGGCTGCTACGTGCATCTGTCTGAGTAGAAAATGGATTACAATGAGGCTCCAGAAGACTTTTTGATATTAATCATGAATTCCAAAACCCTAGACATCCAAAAACCTAACCCTAGAAGGTGAAACGCCAAAATTCATGTGGGCCTTATGGGTATAATGGTGTAATTTGGTACCTCAACTTCCCAAGGTCATAACTTTTGCATACAACCTCTATTTTAGGCGTGTGATAGCCCATTGGAAAGGTATTTCAAAGAAATACACATTCTACCATCAAACTCTAACTTCGTTTACAGTTTGACTATGGTGAGTAAAGAAAACAACGTTTACGGCCCCAAAATGGCCCTAGAAGTACAACAAGATGTGCTAACATGAAAACATACAAAATAATCCAATTGGATTAGGTGAGAGGCCACCCGTATCCACCTGGAGGATGTGTGGGGCTTCAGACAGCCCCAGAAGTGTAGAACCCACAATTACAAAGTAGTACAGAAGAACGCGTTGAACAAAAAACAGACACAAGGAGCCAGTTGGAATAGGTGGGTGGCCACCAATATCCACCCGGATCATATGTTTAATTATCGTTATCCATGTTATGGATTTATTTATTTTCTAGTTTGTTTAGGTCTAATTTTTGTTTAGTAGTCTTGATTTATATTTTAGGGTTCATAATTGATTGGATTATTTTTATTATTCTTGCATAACCTTGTATTATCATGCACACATTCAATAATTATTTTAGTACCAAATCATTTGAGGTGGTTAATGGTATCATATAAAAATATTGGTGTGGATTTGTTGGTTTATCCCCATAACCTCAATAATGCACAAAGGTTGTTGGGTATGTTACAATATAGGGTTTGACTACTAATCCACAATTGTGTTTGTTTTTATGTCATCATTCTCATTAAATGGGTTGGGATCCTTTGCAGAAACAACAAGATCATGAGCCTTTGAAGCTTGGTTTTTATGAGGGCCCACACACAAGGAATATTTTAAGTTTCATTTTACAAGTCTTTTCATGAAGAAAAATTTATATTCTTTCACCTATTAGCCTAAGAATCCTTTTCCTTCAAACAAAAAATTGCCACATGTATGTGCTAGAAAAAATCAACAGCAAAAGGAAACATGTTCATAATCTAGTAGTTTTATCCCACCATAATTCTTACACCCCAATATAATTTTATCAAGAAGACATTTTCTCAAATCCATGTAAATGAAAATTTTGGCATAATCTAACCATCTTTGACCTTGTCCTAGGGTAATTGACTTACCCAAAGCATTGGTAATAACCTCCATAGTTTTTTAACCCTTGTATCCAATAGGGATATTAAAGAATATAACCCAAATTGAAACTTTTGATAATGTCTCCAAATGTGGGTTGAATCTAGGAAACTATGACTTCATAAAAATGCATGCTTTGTCAATGAATCAGGGCCCCTTGTTAATAGTCTATGCATGACCCAGCTTAGATATATAGTTTAGAATGAAAAGATCTTTGGCAAAACAAATTTACCATGGTCGATGTTGTAAGAAAAGAACCCTAGGAATAAACCATTTGTAAATATTGTTTGGTATTGGGAATATCATGTTCTTCCTTCTTTACCCACACATGATCAAGTTTCAAATTCAAAATTGAGGTTACCTCTACATGTACAAGGATTGGATATGCGCCTTCTTAAAAAGCAAAGGAATTTTGTTGGAGCTAAAACAACTCATTTAATGGTAGACAATTGGTTTTCCAACTAAAGTGGGGTATTCTTTAAAGAGGTTGATCTACCTTTAGCATCCCCTCTAGAGAGAAACTTTAAAACCACAGAAAAGGACATAGTATCTTTACTCTAGGAACCTACACATAAACAAAGCACCAAGTGTAAGGTTAACTCCATTTGACTGTTGTAATCAACTAAAGTATGACCATTTTTCAAATTCTAACAAATATCAACTTCTTCAAGTCAAGAGGGATCCCCACCTTGACATGGCACCTAGTCTTCATCATGTCAATGGGGTCAAATCTCTCCATCTCTATGGTTTTCACAAATATTTTCACAACGCCTCTCAAGAAAAGACAAAAATGTAAGATTGATTTGAGGTTTTTCCACTTTCTTACCATTCCCTTATTAAGTGCATCCTCTAGCCATTATAATGCATGTCATGAAATTTATTTTAAACATGATTTCAAGTCATCATTTGGCCTTCAACATGATAATTTGATTTTAGAGAGTACAATGAAAATAAATAAAAAATTAAGGGATGAAATAGATATATTATACATATCCATCAAGAAAAGTAAGCACCCATATAAGCCTACTACCTTTCACATGGATGTCTTTGTTTCTATAGTCTTGGCCAACCCAAGGTCTCTAACATGGGCTTCCAAGTTGGACTCGAATGTTAACCACCAAGGAAAGAAATCAATAACGCTAATTGTTGATGTTAGTGGTAGCATCAGACATGTATTTTCGCAGATGTGTGGAAATCGTCCAAAGACTTCTACTCTTGAATTTACTTTAATTAAAGGAATTATTAAAGTAAATTGTCTTTATTAATTAATAATGTAATTAGTTAATTGAGTTATTTAAGAAACATGCTAAAAGTACTTAGCATGCAACATGTAATCTAAATATCAAGTAAGTGTGAGAAGTAATCTCAATCATAGATCACTTTTGAGATTAGAAATAGATTGTAACTCATGATTGTAAAAGCAAGGCTAGGAGAAGGAGGAAGACACATTCACATTGATATAAAAGGAGGAACTTTGCTAATGTGGAGTCTCCACAATCACACTCAAGAGTAGAGAAGGACCTTTGCTCGAGTGCTTGGATCACAAAGGACAATGATTCACGAGGACCAAGGATTACACTTGATTCAGAGTTGTGTTGAGATAGTTGACACACAAAGTATTGGATCATGAAGATTTGTGGTTCAAGATATTGGATAGGTGAAGAAGGACTTTCATCTAGAGATCATACAGGTCATGGAGAAGAGAGAACAGAGGAATACGTAGGTGGGTTTTGGTCGAAGGAATCCATAGGAGAGTGTTGGATCGTACGAAGATTTTCGTATAGGTTTTTCGTACACATCTGCAGGTCACAGTGGAAACAATCATAGATACCTACAGGTCATGGAAGGGAAATTCGTGGATTCCTATAAAAGCGTGCAAAACTGGTGATACAACAACACAGGAATTTCCATGTTGGCCTGCATTGTATAATTCTCTCAGTGGGACATTTTCCCTATTACAGGAGCCCTGATTTGACCTTAATAAAAGAATCATTGGATTGGTTTTCCCTCCAGGGTTTTTTTCAAGGGTATCTACCCAAAAATGTTGGTGTTCATGTGTGTTTGATTTGGTTTCCTAGTTTATGCTTCCATTGCATGTTATAGAGTTAAATATTTCAATATTGTATTAATGTTTTGTGAGATGCTAATCTGATTGCAGTAACGAAATCACTAGATAACAAAGTACCTAGGCATTAGAGTAATAATTTCAACATGGTATCAGAGCATACTATTGAGAACTCAACACACCCTAAAAAGCGTATGTCAAATTTTACTTTTTGGTTACCACTTGATCTTTTGCATGGTCAAATTCGACTTCATTGTGAAAAATGTTGCCTTTG
>SNQJ01S0173507.1:28791-39274 GCA_010110895.2 Picea sitchensis | reverse complement strand
TCACAAACTAGTTCAGGACTAGGGCCTTGGATTAGGTTGGAGAGGAAACTCTTCAAGGCCATTTAAAATCAAACATTGGAGTCTGAGATAGGGAGTGTCTAAGTCCAGTTTCATGGAAGTTATCTGGGACCCCCCTCTAACACGAGGGATAAAAATGAGGTCACATGCGGAAAGGTAGCGGAGATAACCCCTCCAAAGCCGAACCAATCGTAGTGGAGAACACATATAGAGGGCTTGTTTTGGGATTCCGTCGTTTGCATCTGCCACGAGGCTTCGTGGGTCTCAAATCCATTCAAGGTCCTCAGTTGTATTCCAGACCATTTTCTCTTGATACCCTTGACAAGTTTCGGGCTCGATACCCTGCTCATTGTGGTCTACCCGACTTTCGATTGTACCCGCCTGGTGACTGTTCGCGTGTTGGAAACCTAGTTGCCAATATTCGTTAGGGACATACACAGGTGACTGCGGGGGTATACCGCGCTACCTAGGACAAACATTGGGCCATGCTTTGCAGAGTATACCTAGAGGGTTCTTCTGTGTTCGAGTTGCACTTGCACCGGTAAGTTTCTCTAGTGTTGGATGTTATAACTGTTCTTCCAATTAATTTAGTGTTTGCTTGTCTTATCTCCTAGGGACTTTTTCTTAGTGTGTGTTACTTTTGAGAATTTAGACTACCTTAGAGTTTCTTGGATCTTCTCACACAGTGGAGGATCCTGAGCTCCGATGGTCACGAAGGCTTCTTAGCCTGTCGTCGATTACACTGGAGCCACCGCCGCCCCCATTAAAGCGGAAGCTAGACCAACAAGGGTCTTTTGAAGCGACCGAGTTACAAACCATTGTGCCCGAACAACCCCTGGAGGAATCGGCCATTTTGGACCTTGAAGCAACCGCTCTTGGCTTGGTTGAAACCCCAATCACTGATCTCTCGGCACCTTTCATTGTACCAATTCAATTTTACAAGCGCCAGACAGTGTCGCACACAGCAATGGCAACAAACATTGTTACTTCTTCCGGGAATTTTTCAATTCCCACCACGGTTGTCACCACAGGAGAGTCATCTCCTAACCTACCATCGTCAGTCGGAGCCACCATGGTCTCGACCACAACTACCTCGCACAATGGTCTGAACCCGTCTTTGGCGGCGGCCACAACCCCTTTGACACCTAGTGCGACAGGCCCTCCGTTCTCATATGGTATGCCTAGTTCGGGTACAAGTCATGTACTATCCTACTCCACTTTACAGACTTTGGGTCTAGGGGAAGGGAGCTCTAACGCTCCTCTACAAGGTCACATTGGGGGCACTCCTGTCCCTTTTAATTCTTTTCCTTACGAAGGAGGTGATATCTCTCCTTCGTCCCCTTCACTCGGTGGTTCGCATCAGGAATCCATCGGGCAACCTACACACAATAGTTTATTTGGAACGGGGAGTCAAGGACCACCTTTGCATAGTATGCCAGTAGGTTTGACACCGTTTTCTTGGAACAAAACGTTTGGTAACAACACCTTCTCGTCAGTCGCTTTCCCGACTGGGGGCAACCCCATTTTTGGACAATCTACTCCTGGGCAGGGTATTATTCCTGCACAGGGGGCAAACTTAGCAGGACCTTGGAATTCAGGGCAAGGATCCATTCCCTCCTCTGGAATGTCGATCTAGGTTAATTCTTTCCACAATCAATGGAACCCCGGACAAACTACTATGCCTATCCCTACGGGACCGACATGGGGTAATCCTTCCCAAAGTCCTTCGAACACAATGCATGCCCAACAATCTATGTCCTATTTGGGAAATCAGCCGATGATGTATCCACATATGCAAAATCCTTACGCTGGACAGGGCCATGGTTTCTACGAGAATCCAGGCCAGCAACCAAACTTTTCCTGGCAACCTGGTGCCAGTCAAACTCCAGGACCCTTTTTCCCAGGTTATCAGCAGCAACCCAAACTACCTTTCCTGGCGACTTTACACTTGCCAGATTTGACAAGGTTGTTGAATGACCCCATTTGTCACGATCCGCATTGGCCTCCTATGCCGACGAAGTTGCCTTCGGACATTCAAAAGTTTGAAGCCAAGCCTAATGAAGATCCAGGAGATCATGTGACTACCTTTCTTCTTTGGTGCTCATCTAACTCATTGAAAGATGACTCCGTACAGTTGCAATTGTTTCAATGTACTCTCATTGGGAGTGTCGCGAAATGGTACATTGAGCTCGATCGCTCAAGATACTCTTCTTTTGGCGAATTGGTGATGGATTTATTTAACCATTTCTAGTTACCTGTGAGATACGACACTGGCACAAAGTTGCTCGCTAATTTTGAACAGACAACAGCGGACCATATCTCTGATCACATATGAGAATGGAGACGTCGGAAGATTTTAATCAAAGGACCAGTCCCACAAGCATTCCTGCTTGAGTGGTTCCTTAAGTCTTTGGTCCCACAGTTATCCAAAGACGTCGCGACATCCGGAATTTTCTCTGAAGAAGACGCCATCATGAGGGCTCAACAGTTTGAGCTCATTTATTCTCAGTCCGATTTATTATACAACATCTTGCCAGATGCGCCATGTTCAATACTGGATAAAACTAGACAGAGAGTTGGACCGCACGCTGATGGTATTGTTGGTTTAGCACAAACCAAGCCCGTTGAACAATTGACAAAGCAGTTGCAACAGTTATCCATACAACACAAAGCGGCTGGCCAAACTACTACTTTGGCTGCTCCCCCTACCCAAACGTCGGAAGTACACACAGTGCATTCGACTAACCCAAAGGCCACCCAACAGCCTGAAGGGAAGAAAAAACAACGAAAGAAGGGTAAGGGGGATAAAAAACCCATCGATAATGCTGGCGGGGACAACACTGAAAACGGAAGGCGAGGTATCCATGCAACTTGTGCGCGGAAGACCACCCGACCCATTTATGTCCTTGACTTGCAGAGGCCCAAAAGTTTGTAACGCAACAACAGGCAGTGTTGACTAATCCATTTCAACATGGGAAAAATTTAACTCAAGCCTCTGCAAGTACGGAAGGGGGCAGCCAAGAAAACTGCCCACCTCCGAACAACCCCTCATCGACAAACGTTTATATGGTTAGGGGTGATTCTTTTATATCGACTAGAGCGCACGATTATAGTAAACCAAGCGCTTCTGAGAAGGATAAAGAAGATAACCTCCCATCTCTTCCTTTACAGATTGAGAATACATTGGGAGAAGCAATGACACGCATTCCAAAAGGTGCATTTAAAAAGGCTTCTCATAACCCAAACGCAAGGGCCGCTCAAAACTACTCTGTGGTGGAAGATTTATCACAAATCCCTTGTGAGATGTATGCTTTGGAGGTCCTCCAAAGTTGCCCTTCTCAGAGAAAATCCTTGTTAACCTCTTTGGGCTCTACTGAGACTTGTAATCCGGGTACCATCATGTTAGATACAACCGACTTAAAACCTCATCTTCCTTACCACATAGCGTTTTAGATAGTAGTGGCTTACCCCACGAAAACTTTTACACGGAATATCTTTCGCACGGTGGTCGATGAGGGCGCCTCGACATGCATTATGTCGTTGGCATGTTGGAAGGCCATTAGCCAACCTGTTTTGTCTCCATCACCTACTCTCCCCACTGCTTTCGACGGTCATTCATTCTAACCACAAGGCATCGTTCCTTCTTTCCCCGTGCAGTTAAGAGGGAAGACCGTGTGTGTCGAAGTAGAGGTAGTCGATGCTCCCCTCAACTATAACCGCTTGTTAGGATGGAGTTGGACTTATGCTATGCAAGTTGTGGTTGCTACAGTTTTTCGGGTCTTGTTGTTTCCACACGAGGGTCGGATAGTGACCATTGATCAATTGTTTTTCTCCAGACCTGACCCAACTTTGGGGGAATCCACGGTCCCGCTGATTGATAATCCTCAACCAGGTGTCATCAACGTAGGAGTTGGTTTGTACCCATGTTTGATGGGTACCTTTGATTACCCACCTCCTCACGGCAATATCAAATTTATATCTAACCACCATAAGGTTGAGATTTTTCGATTTTCGTCGTTCCGCACGACTTACTTCGAGGATCCATGGATTCTTCCTTCCCCATCGGCCACGTGGATGAGACAAGGCACTCAGGCATGTCCATGCCCTTGTCTGCTACTGAAGTAGCATACTCTTTAGTCCAACAAGCTTCATCTAACACTGATCTGACTCCTGCACAAGAGTTAGATTCGCTTCTAGAGCCTATTTGGGCTCATGGTTCTCTCGATAACGTCAATTCGTTAGACTTGGTCTTGCCTTCTGATGAAGCAGTAATCGAAGCAATGACTAGTCTGGACAAACCTTGGGAATATATTCATCATAGATCATATTTTCTCCCAGAGTTAAACCAAATTGAAGCAAGAATATTTACTGTGACCATGACGGGAGATCAGTCGTGTCCTATTAATCTCTTAGCTACACATGAAATTTATGCTGAGGGAAATATGGTGACTATCGCTGAAACTATACCAATCAACATCTCTCGAAACCCTGGCGTCGTGGAGAATGTCTTCGTCGGAGCGGATTTCTCCCACGAAATGCCAGGTATTGATCCAAAAATAGTTGAACATGAAATCACAATGTATCCTGATGCCAAGCCTGTTTGACAGAAACTTCATCCAGTAAATCCTAAGAAAGAAACAACCATCAAGATTGAGGTTGAGAAATTGCTAAAGGCAGGTTTTATCTATCCTATCCATTTGACTCAATAGGTGTCAAATCCTGTGTCGGTCAATAAAAAACAAGGCACGATTCGTGTATGTACCAATTTCCGTGATTTGAACAAGGCATGTCCCAAAGATAATTTTCCAACATTGTTCATCGACCAGATCATTGATGAATGTGCTGGTTGTGAAGCCTTTTCTTTCATGGATGGTTTTTCGGGATATAATCAAATCCAAATCAAACTCGAAGACCAACACAAAACGACATTCATTTGTCTGTGGAGTACATTCACATATCGTAAGATGCCTTTTGGTCTTAAAAATGCTGGAGCCACCTTCCAGCAGGCCATGTCTTTTTCTTTTCATGATCTCAAGCATATAGTCGAGGCCTATCTAGATGATTTAGCATCACGATCTTGCAAGAGAACGGATCATCCTACACACCTTAGACTAATCTTCGAACGCTGTCGCTACTTTAGGATTCGCCTGAATCCAAAAAAGTGCATCTTTTGTGTAACGCTGGGACGTTTGTTAGGTTTCATCATATCAACAAAAAATATCATGGTCGATCCTCTCAAGGTGGAGGAAATAATCCAGTTTCCCCCCCCACGCACAGTTCTTCAACTTCAGAGTTTACAAGGCAAGGCGAACTTTTTACGACGCTTCATCGCCAACTATGCCGAAATTACCAAGGGATTTATGCACCTACTGAAGAAAGATATTCCTTTTCACTGGGACGAAGCCATTCAATGCTCTTTCAACGCATTAAAACACGCCCTCACAACTGTGCCTCTGCTACGACCACCTAACTATAACAAAGATTTCTTATTATATCTAGCCGCCGCAAAGTCAACTATTGGCATGGTTTTAGTTCAAAAAGATGATTTGTTCTCAGAATACGTGATCTATTACCTGAGCCGAGGCCTCGTAGGACTGGAACTCAATTATTCTCATATTAAAAAACTTGCGTTGGCAGCAGTTCATGATGTTCAACGGTTATGTCATTATGTTATGTTTTGCAAGACCACCGTCATTACTATCGTGAATCCATTCCAGTACATGTTGACACGATGGGTTATAGGCAGAAAAATCATTAGATGGATAGTCATCCTCCAGGAATTTGACTTAGACTTCATTTCAGCAAAGTCCAAAAATTCGTTGGTCTTCACAGAGCTTATTTCAGAACTTCCGGTTGAGTCAAGTGACGTTGTGCCTGAAGAATCGCCTATCCGGAGAGATATGTTTTTTATCACATCTTAAGATCCCTGGTATGGAGATATACTTATCTATCTCCAGACTTTGAAGTGCCCCACTTCTTCTTCTCGTGATGAGTGTCGTCGTATATGCCATCAGGCTAAGAATTATCTCATAATCAATGATACATTGTATCTGAGAGGTGTAGACGGCATCTTACGTCGATGTCTCACACATGAGGAGGCAGTCATCGTGCTCAATGATTGCCATACCAGATCTTGTGGTGGTCATTTTTCTGGGTTGGAAACAACCCAAAAGACTCTACGAGCAGGTTACTTCTGGCCGACGCTTATCAAAGATTGTATAGAATCAGTCAAGAAGTGCCATCTGTGCCAAGTCTTCTCTCAGAAGATGAGGGCACATCCCGCTCCTATCTTTCCTGTCATCACAGTTGGTCCCTTCACCAAGTGGGGGATTGATTACACTCCCTGCAACCCCCCGTCAACAAGGGGGCACCGCCTTATCATCGTAGTTGTAGACTACTTTACTAAGTGGGTCGAAGCTATGCTAACGTTTAAAGATGATGGAGAGACTGCAACTCTCTTTTTATTCAACCATATCATAGCAAGGTTTGGCGTCCCGAGAGAGATTGTTATTGACCATGGTAGTCACTTTCAGAACTAAATGATGACTAAATTAACATCAAAGCTTGGGTTACGGCAAGAGCATTCATCACCCTACTACCCCCAAGCCAATGGGCAGGTGGAAGCTGTAAACAAAACTCTTAAGACTATTCTACAACGAACTATCAACTCAACCAAGTCAAATTGGCATTTGATGTTATACTCGGCATTATGGGCTTACCGAACATTTGTTAAGACTGCAACCAGTTTCTCACCTTTTCAACTCGTTTACGGGACGGAGGCAGTCTTCCCCATTGAATGTCAAATCCCATCTCTAAAATTGGCAGTACAATTATTGCCAGACACTTCTCCACTTGAAGAATGGTTAGTACACCTTGAGCACCGTCATGATGCGGCCCTGGCCAACGAGGCTCACAAACATAAGGTCAAGTGTCAGTATGATAGGTCCGTTCGTCCTCAAATTTTCTCTAAAGGTGACCTTGTCCTGGTCTATGACCAAGATAAGGACCCCCTGGGGGCAGGAAAATTCAAACCCATGCGGTTCGGACCCTTCATCATAAAAGAGGTATTAAAAAAGGGCGCTTATGTTTTGGTTGATTTTGAAGGGAATGCTTTGGCAGAGCCTAGAAATGGGCTCTACCTCAAGAAGTATTACTCATAGGCAGGTCACTGTGGGTAACTTTTTGTAACATATGTATAGTCTTTGTACTATTACTTTTTCATTTCTTTTAAGTATTATGGACGTGTCATTGATGTTATCTTTCGTCAATATGGCAGATGTCAAGCGATTCCAAAGTGTTTGTTGGGTATGCAGACGGTGCTAGTCGACACACTCGGAGGCTTGCCTCCGCAACTTGGGTAATCTTTACACCTCAGGTCCAGTTGTTATCTTCCGGAGGTATATGCTTAGGTGACACCACAAATAATGTCGTCGAGTATAGTGCAGTTATTGAGTTTCTTCGTGATGCCTTGTCATTGGGTATCTCTCATCTCCAGGTCTATCTCGACGCTCAACTGGTTGTGTCGTAGCTAAACAGGGTATACCGGGTTCATGATCCAACTTTACACCGACGATTCCTTAGGGTATGTCTCTTAGAACGAAACTTTGATTATATTACATATTTTCATGTTCCTAGGAGATTAAACCAAATTACAGATACTCTAGCTAATCAAATTTTAGATTGGCATCTTGCACACATATGAAATTACATTGACATAAGAATGTAAATACATTTTTGCACACGTGATCCATAAGACACAAAATATCAAAAAACCATATATAACATCATAAAACAACCAGAGTACATAGATGGACGCAAGCACCTCAAAAATGGGACTAATAATGAGTCACAGGGCTTATGCCCTCAAAAATATATACAAGTAAGTGCTCGTGGCACGTTAAAAGTATAGATAGGTTCAGGGCCTATGGGCCCTGTTATAATAGTCCACAGCATGGGCTAAACGCCTAAACAATCGGACCCACGTCCGAGGTGCCCCCACTACATGAGGTTGCATGGATCGCGGCAGGTCCTCTATCTCTACCATCATAATTGTGCGAGTGAGTGCAGTGAAGTTCCGCTCAACTCGTCTAAGGACCCTCTCAGCGTCCCCGGCTGGGAGGTTCCCTACTACTGCTACTCCCCCAACAACAGAAACGGCGGCTTATGTCCATGGATGACGCCTGTTCCATGCATAATCGGTAGGTCGCACGGGTCCCACATCTGCATGCAACAAATGTATACCCGTCAAATACTATGGCATACAAAACAAATGATATATATAACAAAAATGACATAAAAATTACATATGCAAACAAGCAAACTACAAAGGTGGAGACTTACCCATCTCCCCTCGCTCCTCACCAGGAGGCACGGGTATCTCAGGATCTCTAGAAAAATCTATCCTTGCATATGGGTAATCCTCGATCACGGGGATTTGTCGTGACAGCCAAGCAAAGAAGTCATCATTGAAGGACTCATTGGTCCTTCCACCACCCTGTCGCGGCAGTAATACTTCCCATCTACACACTGCAGGAAAAGAGGCCTGATGTCCTCGTACTACTTCCCAAGGACTAAAACTCGGAACTCTCTCAAAGAAAAATGAACACAAAATCGTCCCGAACCCGAAGTTCCTTTGTGTCTGCTGTCGGCAATCTGTCAATTGCCTCTTCATGCACTCGAGCAGTGTGGTACTCTAGTCAAAAATATGTGCATTCAAGCACTGGATAGCATAGTTCATTTGTGCGCGAGACGCCTAATGCAAGGCTGTTGAGCCGGTAATCTTTCCAATCAGTAATAATATCGTCTACAACGATAGGTTAGTGATCTTACTGATGGGTACCTGGGAGCCCGTACGATCAGTCCTAGCCTCACAGTGCTCGGCTATCAGTTCTAATATCTTACTCGATCCCTCAGGAAACATACTGAAGTTGACTGGTTCCCCTCTCCTTGAGAGGCCAGTCAAAAAATAGATATCCTCGGTGGTGGGCACCAGTGATTGCCCCTCTAGCATGAAGGCCTCTGCATCAGGGTGCTAGTAGTCAATCAAGGCATTCAGTAGCCTTGGTTGCACTCGCATAAATGGACACAGGAAGAACTTCAGTAAACCACATTGCATCAACACGGCCACGACATTCGGATCTCCCGCAACCAACTCACTGATTGCTTCATGCTCCCTTTCCCTTCACTGGACATACATCCTGCCAACCCAACAAAGTTCGGGAGGGTCAGTACTTGCACTTTAGTTCTCTTTTTTCTACAAAAGGGGGGTTCCACATGAGTTGTAGAGGCGACAGTCACGTGTACATGTGGGCAGCCTTTACTCTGCCCGAGTGTACATGCGGCCTATCCAGAGACAGCCCGCGTGTACCTAGGGATGACCTTTTAAAGGTCGACGCCCACCCAAAAAATGAAAGCAAATGTAAAATTAAGGAATTGAATAGCTATATAAGGGAGTTTGTACTTACTTGGTCCAAGCGGAAGTTTGTTTCGTCCACTGTAGCTCTTGGAATCACCGTTTTTAACAAAGGGGGTCTTTTGGCTCCAAATTCGATTTCCAAATCAGCAATGGTGATAATGAGCTGGTAGCTTCTATTTATAGACTTTTTGGCCTCTTTTTGTCACTTTTTTGGCCTCCCTTATCAGTTTTTTTATACCAAAAACCATTTAAAGTGATTCAGGAGTTATATGGGAGGGATTTGATCGGGTATTGGGACACTTTTTTTGAGTTTTGAGAAAATTTTGATGGTCCATAAAACAAATTCCAAGAATCAACTTGACCATATAGGTTAGGTTATTACCCCAACTTTTGCGTCTCATTGTCTTTTTCCTTTGCTATAGGATCGATCCCATCAGGTTGTGACACAGAACCATCATATCTTCTTTAGAAGTGTCGCAACTTGGCGGTAGAGCTTACCAAAACATGGATGCCTTAGGTAGGTCCTAGTTGCATTATGGTGTCCATGCCGTCTCTAAAACACTGTAGGCTCAAAAGTCCTTATAGTCTTTCCTGAATATGAGTTTGAGCCTCATTTGCATGATTCTTCTTCTCTCTTTGTCTCATCCTCGGGACTCCCAAAAAATAACGGGTCTCCTTTTAAGCCCTTTTCAGACCCTCTAAACATGAAAAGATTGCTAAGTGATCTTGTGGCCTTTCACGCTCATTAAACTGAAATTTGAAGTCACGTCTGTCCGGCGGTAGTTTACCCCTTTTTCGGTTCAGACGGTCAATTGTACAAACAAAGGTATACTCTATAGAACTTTCGTTCTTTAGAAGAGTACTCTCAGGTATAATTTTATCCCTTTTTCGAGCCTGAGGGACTAAACTTACGGAAAAAAAAAAAAACCCCACGAAGTCCATAGTTAAGCTCTTTTCAGACTCCCTAAAATTGAAAAGATCGTCGAGTGACCTTATTCTTTCACACTCATTAAATTGGTCCAGAAGAATATTCCTGACGAAGTCCATAGT